>CAUYSK010048278.1:0-52123 GCA_963575035.1 Avahi laniger
TAGCTGAGTCTGATTGTGTCAGAGTATGACTCTGAACTAACTTCCATGTAGAATACATTGTTTAAATAATAAAAATGTACTAAAATAGAAAGAAATGATCTGGACAACTAAAAATATATATAGAGAGAAAAAATTAGCCGGGCATGGTGGCACATGCCTGTAGTTCCAGCTACTCGGGAGGCTGAGGCAGAAGGATTGCTTGAACCCAGGAGTTTGAGGTTGCTGTGAGCTAGGCTGACGCCATGGCACTGTAGCCCGGGCAACAGAGCCAGACTCTGTCTCAAAAAAAAATAAAAATATGGTATATGTTTACAATGGAATATTACTCAATCATAAGAAACAACAGTGATCTAGCATCTCTTATACTTTCCTGGATTAAACTTAAGCCCATTATCCAAAGTGAGGCACCACAAGAGCAGAAGAACGGGATCCATCTGTACTCGCCATCAAATTGGTACTAACTGATCAACACTAGGGTGATCACATGGCAGAAACACTCTCTAGGGATTAGGGGGATGGGGGGACAAATCTACAACTAAAGGACACGGGGAGCACTAAAGGGAGGGAAGGGCATGCCTTTAACCCACACTTGGGTGAGGCAAAGACATAAAGTGTAACTATAACATTTGTACCCTCACAATACCCTGGAATAAAAATAAATAAATAAATAAATAAAAATAAAAATAATAATAAAAATGTACTAATTGGAAATTTACATATATATTATATGTATAACTGCACAATTGTCTAGAACTTAGATGAACAAAACATTTTGGGGAGAGGGGTATTTTATCATGGACATGGTTTGCTCATGTATGGTAACAGTAAAAAGCAGATCTACCTTTAGACAGTTTTATTATTACTTTCACATTCTCTACATTTAGTTTACCTCCTTACTTCCTTCATTAAGAGAAGACTTTTCCTACCACCACAGTCTTGGAACACCATGGGGAACCTGCTGCCTTCTGATTTCAAGATTGTTCTTTTTTAAGCACCAAAGGAGGCAAGAAAAGCTTCATCTTTCTCTGCTGCACCCCTTTTAATAAAAGGATTTGTTATATAAAATCTGGATTTAGTCAAAAAGCCACATTTAAGGACCAGGAAGGCCACATGTTTCCTTAAGGCCACAGGTAGGAATTTGCATGAATTGATTTATATGAAGTTTAGGGAGCAGAGAGAGGTCATAAAATCAGCTAGTGTAGCGGTGTGTGCCTGCAGTCCCAGCTACTGGGAGGCGGGAGGACCACTTGAGCTCAGGAGTTTGTGTCCAGCCTGGGTAACATAGTAAGACCTTGTCTCTTAAAAAAAAAAAAAAATGAGTAGGGTGAAAAGAACAATTAGGAAGACAACATGGAGTTCTGTCCTAAAGAACTGGCAGAGCTAATGGACTTACGTTTGAGCCCTTTAGGGACAGGTACTCCAACCAGAAGCTGAACAGACTATTTTTAGAAATTACTCTGGAAGAACTTGGGTCACAGTCAGCATTCCTTGGTTTCCAGGCACATAAAGTGAGGGAGAAGGGCATTCTCACCTTTTCTGCTCCAAATAGTTCCCATTGAAAGCTCTAAGAAGTTTTCACTGTTTTGGCACCTAAATGATTTTGGCATATTGGCACTAGCAGCTTTGGGATCATCAGGATGCAGTATGTTTGGACTGGATATGAGGATACTCAAGATGAGCATCAGGACTAGTGGCAGTGCAGAGGCATCATTAAGGAATATCACAGGCAATTGGAGGTCAGGTGATTTCACTGAAGAGAGTCTAGCAGGAGAGTACAACATGACGGATGGTACTTACCTCTAAGTGTTGGTGTATGCCCCAGATGAATTTATTCAGCCCCAAAACTGTAAAGCTAAATTTTACTTCCAACCTTGACCTCGTTTCTGTGTTCAAGGCACTCATATATACCACTATTTGACTGTTCTACTTGGAAATCTAGTAAGTATCTCAAATTTAACACATCCAAAACTGAACTTCTATTATTCCCTGTTCCCTACCCCCACAAAAGGCCCCTTTCTTTCTTGGTATTCCTTACAGTAGGCACACAATAAAATGAGTAGAATAAATGAATGTTTACATTGCCTCATGTCATTCTATCAATAACCTCATGTGGTTATTGTAGGTGCTATTTTTATCCCAATGCTAAAAATGAGGAAATTAGAGAGGTAAAGTAAACAAATAATTTGCCTAAGGTCACAAAGCCTGTAAAGATTCAGAGCCAGGATTCTAATTTCAGCAGGCTTTTCGCTAAGGCTCAAATGCTTCTTCTCTATGCTACAATGGCTTCTATTGAAACAATGATGATTATTATAAATAAGATTATATTTGTAGGCAGAGCGAAGTGGCTCATGCCTGTAATCCCAGCATTCTAGGAGGCCAAGGTGGGAGAATTGTTTGAGGTCAGGAATTCGAGACTAGCCTGAGCAGGAGGGAGACCTTGTCTCTACAAAATATAGAAAAAACTTAGCCAAGAATGGTGGCATGCACCTGTATTGCCAGCTACTTGGGAGGGTGAGGCAGGAGGATCAGTCAAGCCCTTCAGCTTGAGTGAAGCTGCAGTGAGCTATGATGACGCCACTGCATTCTAGCCTGGGAGGCAGAACGTGACCTCATCTCAAAAAAAAAAAAGATTTCTATTTGTGACTATAAATTAGTGTAAACTATAAAAACATAGGTTATGTTATTAATAATAATTATGATAATGATTTATACAGATTACTTATTGAATACCTTTCACATACCAGGCATCATGACAGGCATTTTTAAAAATTAATAGACTTTATTATTTAAAAGTTTTAGATTTATAGAAAAATTAAGCAGATAGTACAGAGAGTTCCCATATAACCCCCAGTCTATCCATACACAGTTTCCCCTATTATTAACACGTGACATTATCAGTGTGGTACATTATAATTTATAAATTAAAAGATACATTATTATTAACTGAAGACCATAGTTTCAGTTTATTCACATTTCCTTAGTTTTTTCCTAATGTCCTTTTTCTGTTCCATGATCCCATCCAGGATCCCATGTTACATTTAGTTATATTGTCTCCATAGGCCCCTCTTAGCTGTGACATTTTCTCAGACTGTTTTCAATGACGTGGACAGTTTTGAGGAGCTCTGGGTCAGGTATATTGTAGTGTACTCCTTTATTAGAATTTTTCTTATGTTTTTCTCAAGATTAGACTAGAGTTATGAGCTTTTTAGAGGAATATTGCAAATGTAAAATGCCATTTTCATTGCATCATATCAAAGTTACATAGTACCAACATAATTTAGGACTGTTGATGTTGACTTTGATCACCTCACTGAAGTAATGTTTATGAGGCTTTTCTACCATAAAGGTAGTCTTTTATTCTCCCTTTCCATACTGTACTCTTTGGAATAAAAGTCACTATGTGCAGCTCACACTTAAGGAGTGGAGCGATAGGCCTTCGTTACTTTAGGGTGGAGTATCTGCATAATGTGTTTGGATTCTTCTGCGTGAGAGATTTGTCTACTCTCCCTAATTTATTAATTTATTCATTTATATTAGTATGGACTTGTGAATATTTATTTTACACCTTGGGTTATAATTCATTGCTCCTTTAGTTTGTTACTCAAATTGTTTCAGCTTTGGTCATTGTAAGTTCTTTCAGTGGGCTTCTGTGTCCGTTTGACATATCCTATCAATGTATGTGTGTGCGCACACGTTCTGAATACTTCCTTACTTTCTGACACTGCAAAATGATCCAGGCTTATCTTATATTTTTCCTGCCCCAGTACTCGAATCAGCCATTTCTCCAAGGAGCCCTGGTTCCTTTTCATAGAGAATGGTATTAGAAACCAAGATGTGGGCATTAAGTATGCTCTTTGCTACTGGGTGTCACTTCTTCTAGGCCCTCTCAGCTGACAGAACAAAGAAATATATGTGCATATACTAACCTATGTGTATACACATATCTATAAATATTTCTAAATGTAACCATCTGTATCTATATTAAGTTAAACATGAGTTCTTACTGACGTCTCCAACTCTAGTCCATTACGATATGGATTATTCTGGCCCGTTTCCCTTGTTTATCTCTAATCTCCCATTCATGACAGGAATTATATAATATGATCTTATTTAATCCTATGAGACAGCTACTATTATCACATTTTATAGTTGAAGAAACTGAGGCTCAGAGACTAAATTTTTTTCAAAGACACAGCAATTAAGAGGTAGAACTGGGACCTCTTCTGGGAGAAAAAGAACAAAGAAGGTGTGAAATTGAGAAGGTATATGATTTGTGCAGTAGGCTATACTGGTAAATCAGCAAAAGAGATTAATGCTAGGTTGTTATGACCCTCAGTGAGACACTGATGATTCTGAAATTATGCCACCTGTTTAAATCTTTAAGGAGAAAATTATCATACTGAAGATCTATTACTAATTATACAACGCCCCATGAGTCAACTGCAAAACTGTTTAAATTTCTTTTGTATCTACTAAAAGAAATCATGACCTACTCCTAAATAAATAAAGATCGCTTGGTTTTGTCCATTTTTAATGAATTGATTGAAGGATGATACGGGAATGAATTAGGTAATTTGTACCTCTAGTACAAATTTTTCCTAAACCATTTAAAAAAATCCCAAACAATAACCTCACTTTGCCCCAAAGAAGTTATTATGGCCTACTTCAAAATCTTAATCTTTCTTCATTGAAAAGGAGGCTTTGTGATCTAAAAGCCTGGAAAACTGCATATGTATTAGTCCCCTCTTGGAAATTCATGTATGCTTATTAAAGTAACTGAGAAAACCTTCAACAAAAAGTCAATTGTCAACTATCAAGTAACTATTTCCCAAATATATTTGTCCATAGAATGCTTTTTTTTTTAAACCGTGGGCTATGAATATCGCATAGATCTATATTTGAAATGCAACACTTTATTTCATAAGAGAAGGGACTTGGTCCATTTTTTATGTTTCATGAACCTAAAACATAGGGTCTGGAACACAGTAGGTACTCAATTAATATTTGTTAAATATGTGGATAAGCAAATATTTATTGAGCATCTATTATATTCCAGTCACAAGGAATATAATGGTAAAAAAAAAATGGCCCCTGTCCTCCTGTAACTTACAGTCTAGCGGGGAAGATTGTAAAAAGGAAGTAAAAATGTTATATTTTAGATAAGAGTTATGGAAACAAACAATTCGTTGAGATGGAGGTGGAGGGAATGCTATTTTTGAAGATAAGCAGCTAGGCCTTTAATGCATTTACCCAAACAAGTCAATAGTTAACCAGGATCTGGATATTTCAAACATCAACCTTCATTTAGGTCACATGTTGAAAAAAATTATATTACCAAGGTCCTTGTATAAAACTGATGTCATACTCAAAAGCACTTGAAGAGAGTTTTGTTATATAAAGGGACTATTTACAGAGATGTGGACAAGATTAAAGGAGAAAAAAGAGAAGAGGATCTCAAGAACCAAAGACAGCCAGAAGCCATTAGCACCCTTGAACCTGAAAGACAAGGGACTCAGTGGAAGCAAGGCATTGGGGGTTGGCTGAAAATAAATTGTATTTCAGTATCTAGGTCATATGGAGGCAGCACAAACCACTTCTATATAAATAGGCCAAAATTGTAATTCCATGTAGACAAAAACTAAATCTGTCTTCTTGACTGTATCTTGGCACCTATCACAGTCGTCAGTATCCAGTGGTGGCACCATTAGATACAGTTTATACATGTGTATTGAATGTATAAATTGCATCCAACAGACATAACTTTCTTCAACAGCAATAATCATATGTGTTTAAATGGAAAGAACTTACCTCTTTCATAGAGTTTAAATTCTTCTGAAATTTTGCATATAAAGTAGTCACTACACTTAAATAGTCAGGGTAACTGTTATAAGACTTTAAATGTTTCAGGTTTAGAACTGTGTCCTAATTATATATTCCAAATGAGTAAAACTATTCTCTTGGTGGTCTAATGAAGAAGCCAGAGAAATCAGCAATAAACTGAACAGAGGTTTAAAGGGATATTTTCACAAAGGTGTACAGCAGGTCTTCTTTTACGTTTAGGTTTAAGTGTGTGAGCAGTGAATTAAAGAGCACCTTAGAAAAAAGTATTTTTGCCAGATAGAGGAACTTTTCATTAATTTGCATATATAAATTATGTTGTTCCATTCTATGTGAAAAAGATTTATTAAGCATTAATAAGACTTTAAAAAAATAAACTAGGTCTAGATAACTAAAAATATATGTAAAAAAGGATTTGCTTAGGTTGCATAAATCAATTCACATTTGAAAACACATTACACATGAGAATATTTTGTAGAGCATCATAAGCAGTAAGTGCTAAGTTTATTTTTCTTTCCTATCTAATGTTTAAAACAGAACATAAACAATTAAAAATAATGCTGCAGCATTATGGCCAAAATATGTCTTTTTCCTAGTATTCATCATCTAAGTGCTTTGGGTAGAATTGACTCAATGCCCCCCGAGATGGGTATGACTCAAGGTTGGCCATAGAAAGCCACAGTGATGACTTCAAAGATTGGTATACCAGCTAATTAGAGGCAATAAAGCACAAGGTTGAAGAAAGTAAGGAGTCATCAGGTTCATAATACATATGTGTATAAGTATATATAAAATATAAATATAGTTTGTGATGCAGTCAATAGAATTTGCTAATAGTTTAAACAGTGTAAGAAAAAGGAAGAGTTAAGATTGATTACCCTGAGCATTTGGGTGATGATGGGCCAATTTACTGAGAGAGGAAGCACAGGAGAACAAACGGATTTTATGGATTAAAAGTTAAGGGTTTAGTTTGGGACATCATAAATCTGAGATGCCTACTAGACCCACAGTAAGAGATGTCAAGTAAACAGTTGGACAAATGAGTTTAAGGGAAATTTGGAATTCCTTAGGGTAGATTCCTAATAGTAGAGTTGCTGGATCAAAGGTTATGTACATTTTTAGTGTTGTGCTGGAGCCAGCTGGCTAGGATAGCCAGTGCAACATTGAATAGAAGTGGTGAGAGTATGCATCGTTGTCTCGTTCCGATCTAAGGAGGGAAGCATTTGGTCTAACAATTAAGTATGAGATTAGCTGTAAGTTTTGCCTAAATGCCTTTTTGATATTGAAGAAATTCTATTTTCTTGCTAGTTTTTGACTTTTTTTTTATCATGAATGGGTATTGAGTTTTATAAATGCTTTTTCTACATGAGTTGAGATAATCATATTTTTTCTTCTATATTTTGTTAATGTATTAAATTAAATTGATTGACCTTGGGCTTCTGGGCTAAGCTTCACTTGCTCAAACTATATTAAGTATATTACATATTGCTGAATTCTATTTGCTATTATTTTGTTAGGAATTTTTCTTCATGAGGGATAGTCTGTACTTTTATTTTCTTATGATGCCTGGCTTTGGTGTCAGGGTATGCAGGTATCATAAAATGAATTGGAAATAATTTCTCCCTCTATTTTCTGAGTTTGTATAGTATTGTTTTCTTCCTTAAAAGTTTGATAAAATTGACCAGTGAAGTCATTTGTGCCTGGAGTTTCTTTTACAGGAGTGTTTTAAAGTAAAGAATTCAATTTCTTTTTTTTTTCTTTTTTTTTTTTCTTTTTTTGAGACAGAGTCTCACTCTGTTGCCCAGGCTAGAGTGCCGTGGCGTCAGCCTAGCTCACAGCAACCTCAAACTCCTGGGCTCAAGCGATCCTCCTGCCTCAGCCTCCCGAATACCTGGGACTACAGGCATGAGCCACCATGCCCGGCTAATTTTTATATATATATATATATATTGTCCAGCTAATTTCTTTCTATTTTTAGTAGAGACGGGGATCTCACTCTTCCTCAGGCTGGTCTTGAACTCCTGAGCTCAAACGATCCGCCCGCCTCGGCCTCCCAGAGTGCTAGGATTACAGGCATGAGCCACCGCGCCTGGCCCGATTTCTTTAATAACTATTCAGCTGTTCAGATTTTTATTTCTTCTTCATTCAGTTTTGGTAATTTGTTTCCTTCAAAAAGAAATTTGTCCTTTTCATTCAGGTTGTGGAATTTATTGGCATAAATCTGTTCACAATATTTCCCTTTATCCTTTAAATATCTGTAATGATTAATTTTTGTTTTCTATATTTCTTGACCAATCTAACTAAAAGTTTATAAATATTATTAACCTTTTTGAAGAACCAGCTCCTGGTTGCTTCTAAGAACAAGAATATTCTCCTACATAATCACAATGCCATTATCTCACCCAAGAAATTTAACAATGTCAGGGACTATGGGAGGGGAAACGAGGAATGACTGCTAATGGCTATAAAGTTCCTTTTAGGGGTGATAAAAATATTCTTTAACTTTGTACCCCAGTATTTTCAAGGTTCATCCACGTTGTAGCATACATTAGTACTTTTCATGACTGCAAATATCCTATTATTTGGATATATCATATTTTGTTTATCCATTCATCTCTCTATATCAGGTTTTACAGCTCCTCCTAACTTCATTAAATAAAAATTTCTCCTCAAAAGACAAGCTCAGTGGGTTGGCATGCACCTGTAATCCCAGCTACTTGGGAAGCTGAGGTGGTAGGACTGCTTGAGCCTAGGGACTTGGAGACCAGTCTGAGCCTAACCCTCAGTACCTGTGAATGTACCTGCCAATAGTGTCTTTGCAGATGACCAAGTGAAGATGAGGTCATTAAGGTGGGCCCTAATCCAGGATGACTGGTGTCCTTATAAATAGGGGAAATTTGGGCACAGAGGAAAACACACATAAAGGAATGACAATGTGAAAACACAAGGAGAACACCATCTACAAGCCACGGAAAGCCTGAAGCTATCAGAAGCTAAGAAAAAGGAATGGAATAGATTCCCCTTACAACTCTCAGAAGGAACCAATCCTATAGACACCTTGATTTTAGACTTCCAGGCTCCAGAACTGTGAAACAATAAATTTCTGTTGTTTAGGGCACTGAGTTTGTAGTATATTTTTATGGCAGCCCCAGGACAGTAATACACCAGGGATCAGTAGATGCCTCCTAGAACAGCTGGCATCAGACGCACTTTCCCTTATTTGTGGTCTCTGTAAATTTCTTTTACTTCCTTACTAATACTACTCTACATTCCAAAATATGTTTTAAAAAATATTTTATCTAGCAATATGTTTGTCTTCTTCTGGGAATATTTTTTAAGGATATTTAGTCTTCATTTTGTTGGAAATGGAAGACTGCTTGATTCTTCAAGGATACCTTTCTGAAAATGGAGTTTGTTTTTTCTCAGGTACTTGTCATTACTTTCCAAGTTGAATTTATTATTTCTTTTGTGCCTTAATTGTACCTAATATTCTGCTGTACTCTGTACATGGCATTTTATTTCTCACAAAATTGCTAGCTCCTTGAGGGTTGGGATGGTGTCTTATTCACCTTTCTATAATGAGTATATAGAACAATGCCTCACATATAATAAGCATTTAATAAATGTGTTTATTAAATACATTCAGTATTTAAACTGAATGTGCTTGTATATTGATCAAATGTATATGTATGTAAAGTTACTTGGAGTGATAGCTTTAAGTCTTAATTTAAAATTTGTATTTTTAATTTGTAAATGCCTTTGTTACTCAGGGTCATGGTCACCTAGGAGGGATTTTTTTTTTCTTTCTGATTAATATGATTAAATCTAAGCCTCAGGTAACCTCTTGGTTTTTGGCCTTTCAAATTTCCTATATTGGAATTTGAAGTGACTTATTAATAAATATTATTTATAATTATTACAACCTTGTAAATATTATTACACTCATTTTGCAAATGAGGAAAGTAAAGGTCAGAAAGGTTAAGGTGCTTAAGGTGAGATGCAGTAAGTACCAGAGTTAGAAATAAAGTTTATTTGGCTCTACAGCTATTCACTATACTACACTGACTACTTATTATGGATCCCATTTTGTAATGATTATGAAATTCCTTGATATTTTTCTATTCCTATTTGATTCAGAGTATCATATTCACTTATTCCAAAATAATGAAAGATATCTTTAAAAATACCTGCTTATGTATGCTTTTTATAATATATTTTCTGTCCATGCATTTTCCATTGTTCACCTGATATATTTGTTAGATATAAACATACTCAGAGGTTATATGCTAGAAAAACAAATATTATTTTGAGGTAGCTTTTCCTTTTTCTTCTCAGTAAGGAAAGTTTTCCAATGTAGGATATTTAAATCCATACCATTAGCCTTCTAATAAGATTTTCCCTAATAAGGGTGCTTTTTGGTGCAATCTATACCACACACTACCATGCACTTGCTTATATCTTGCTTACTTTCCAGTTGCTGTAGTATGCCATATGTACACTTTATTTACCCAAATAGTGTTTAAGTTCCTTGAGGTCAAGAATGCATTTTCTGTTACTTTGTATTTCCATAATAATACCTGCCATTTATTAAAGACTTACTACCAGGAACTTTGCATACATTTCATTTATTTACAATAAGATGGCAAATTAGATATTATGACCCCATTCTACAGATGTGGAAAGCCTCAGATATAATTAGTCCCAAGATTGTAAACCTATTAAGTGACCATAATGATGGGTGCTTAATATGTGATTGTTGAGTTGACTGATTTGTGGTAATTTTCCTGAAAGATCTTTTCATCTGGCGATAGTGCAGTAGAAAAGACACCCAGTTTTTATCCTTATTCTATAAATTATCAGCCTATGACCACGAACAAGTTATTCAACATCATCAAATCTGAGTTTTCTTATTTGTAAAATGGGATAATAAAGTCCAATCCATGAAGGGGTTATGCATATTAAGCTAGGTAATACAGATGCAAAATAAATATTGATTTATTAACTTGCTATTAACTTGCTTGATTATGTGTTTCTTTTCTCTCACTGAAATGTAGGCTTAATGAATAAGTGAATAAAGAAGTACCAAAAAGAAAAGACATTTATCAAAATACCTCCTATTGTCTTGGTATACATGTGATTTAATATCCTACAAATTTTATGAATAAATTCAATATAATATTATTCAGGATTTTATTGAGTGCTTTTTATATGCTAACATATTCATAACTTCATTAAAACATCTTCAGAGAATACTCTCAGATCAATTACTATCACACTTCCTAAACAGAGACCACTTGTTTTTAGGATGTTCAGATCCCTTTCCTAAATATTTAGGATTTTATTTCTTACAATATTGGATAAGAGACTAGTCATTTTTTAATCTAATGGAAAGATATTTAAATATTTTTTTACCACTCCTTTCCCCCAAATTAATAGATGATTTTTGTGTGAGACAATTTTTGTGTCAGTTGATTTAATATTATTGTTGTTCTGTGGCTTGAATTTTATGTCTGATGTTTTGATCTTATTTCCCTACAGTATGTTGTGTTGCTGAGTAGAGAAATCTCACAATGGCTATATACTGTTCTTTTTTAAATTCTATATATTTAAACTCAAAACAATGATATAAAATATTATTGTAGAAATAATTAATTTTACATTGATCCTAAACATAATCTCTCTAAAAGACAAAAAAGTGCTACTAAAAATTCCCAGATCTTCATCCTGGTCATTTAAAACAGAGTATTTTCCTTAAAAAGCACTGATCAAATTATTTTATGTTGGTAAGCCAGAAATTCTATTTGCTGATCTTAGGTACAAGATTTTTCAATAAGATCCTATAAACTAACAAGTATTTGGGAGGCACCTTTTAAACATTAGAATATAAATAAGTTAATATGTATTATTGTTTATAGATAATAGTCATGTTTGAAGAACTGTACATTTTAAATCTTTAAAACATGATAAATAAGCCCTTTTTAAAGAAATTGAAAGCAATCATTGATCTTTGGCTGATGTTATTATATACAATTCTCTATTATATTGTCACATTAATATTTTCCCTATGACATCTGTGATGTCCTTGTGGACTAAAAAAAAAATATATATATATATATATATATTCCTTCTTTTAACAGTCTTTGTACAGAGTTATTTGCTTTATCAGTAGGTACATGGTATATTTAAACAACTGTAGGCAGTTTATACTAGCTCAGAGCCATTTTGACTAGTCTTGAGCGAATTAGCCAGCATTGTCAGTTCAGTGCTCTCTTCCATGTGGCCCCACTCCGGCTTCACATTGAAGAGCCCCTCAGTCTAGTCCAGATGTCCAACTGTATCCACTCACTCTTTCAGAATGGTTCTGAGCTTGCTATTTTGGGATAGAATATGTGTCTGTTGTTTGTAAGTAAAACATATTATATATGTAATTTGTGCATATGACTATAAGTAGTGTTTTCTCTAGTTATATGTTAATAAAACATTAGCTAAGTGAAGATGTTGGAAAACATCACAGGAAACTGGAAAATTAATTAAAGACAATTAATTAAAGAAAATTACTTTATTTGTATTTACCATTGTGATATAATGGAAAAATTATTTTTGATCTTGTTTGCTCTGCTTTTGGATTCTTGGGCAAATATCTTTTACTAGTCTTGTTTTGTCCTTGCTTTTGGATTCTTTAACAAATTGCCTATTATGTAATTGAGATTAAATTAACCTACAGGCATGGCTATCTAAAACATTTAAAATATCCATTCTTCCTCTTGTCACTATCAGAATTCTATTTCTAATATTTGAAATTTCCAAATTGTGGATATTAAATGGCTTTTTAAAATATATTTGCCCTATGACAAGAATTTGAGATAATAATTAGGTAGAACTAGGACCTGCATCAGTGTTTTCAGTTCTAAGTTTTTAATTTATATCTTTCACAGGATCATTAATGAAAATGATCTTACCTATATCTGAAAAATTGTCAGCATATATTTCTTTAGTAGATTACAATTTAACATCTTAAAATAGTATTGTGAAGTGAATTGGTAGTATGTGTTCAAAATATTCATTTCTTTAGTACTAAACATTAGTAATTAATATCTCAACATACACACATATACATAAAGATAATCATATATGAAAGGACCAGAAAGCATTATTTTGATTACCTGCATAGTACCAACTATATACTTATGGATAACCATAGAAAACTTTGGTCCATGTGCCAAATGCAAAATATAATTAAGATATTACAAAAGCTACAATTAAAATATATAATTTACCAGTAGGAATAATTTATTTTTAAAAACTTGCTTTGGATTTGATATTATAGTCATCTCTTCATATTTTTCTTTAAATATTAACAATTTAACTTTTTATTAGTTAAAATAAGTAACTTTATTTTAATAAGGCAAATTAAAATACATTAAATTATTTTCTGAAGACCAAAAATTAAATTTAAGATTTTCTAGATCTTAATTCTATGCTGAAAATCTTAGCATGTGTCAAAATATTAAATATTTTTAACACTTCAACTTATTTATATTCTAAACATAAACACACAATTGCTATAACCTAATGTACAACTTTTTTCACTTTATTTTAAATAAAATGCAGACTGAATGCTTTTTCACTCATAGGCCTATGATAAATTTGAATTAATGGGGATAATAATTACTTTTTAGCATCACTAAATGTGACTTTAAAAGTTGAAGCAATGTTGGTGAATAGGTAAATAGATGGCTGAGGAAGTGGGAATAAAGGAGAATTGGAAACCTCTATCTACATGCTATTTTTGTTCCTCACCTAAAATGTGGAAGAAAAAAAAATAGAAAAAGTTAAACAAATAAAAAGGATGAGAGACAGCCAAAACTACAGGTGATAGTACAATGAAATACTTTTTAAAAACCACTGTTTTAATTACATTTTGAAAAAGAGTCTCTGTAGTGATCAATTACTTTCATATGTCATGATTATTATATAATCTCACAGTTAAAAAGCATACCACAATATACACTATTGCCTATGTGAATATTGACATGGAGAATATTATACTGTTAATCATCAAGTGCTGTTTAATTTAATAATCTGATCTCATTTATTACTCTAATATATGAATAATTTTATTTCATCTTGAATCATCACCACACTATAATATTACTGGTTTGCAAATTAATTGTTCTAGGCCTTTAAAATGTTAATATTCATTCATATCTGTTTCAAACTTGGACAAAAGAAGAAATAAATGTTCATTTTTAAATGGCCTGTATAGGTTTGGTACGAAGTGCTTGAATTAGCAGAATGAGCATCAGAATACTGTATCATTGAGGACAGTCACTTTTTAATAAAAATATCTGAAGGGGAAAACTATGGAACAAGAATTCCCAAAATGTACAATACAATAGTTCCAAAATATTAGAAGAGGAGATACTGTTACATTGTGCACAAAATGGCCAAATTAAGGCCAGTAAGTTATTTTTTATTTTAGGAAATCATATTTCCAAAGCATAAATTTTAAACTCAGAACAGACTTTACCAACAAGTTACACACACTGTACACTGAGAAGGAACAGGGGAATGGAGTATATTTTAATAAAGTCTGATAATTTGGTTGCATTTCTAAATTAAAAATTTAGCATTAAAAGATGTTGGCAGTTTTCCTTTATCTGTGAACTTTCATTATTCATATAGCACATCTGAAAATCTAAAGCATATAAAGCAAATAAATTTAGTCAACATGATACTACTCTATATGGTCAAGATAAAGTATCAGGTTTTTTTCTAAGTAACTAAGTAAACTGATGAAATTTAAAGAGGAGAAACTTCTGTCTCCAAAAATTTCCAGGAAGATTTTTGAGTTTTTCACGCATCAATTCCAGAAACTGTCCCATTATTTTCACGTTAAAAGACAATATCATTTTAATTATAGCAATTAAATGCGTTTGAAGTCCTGGTAAATTATTTCTGTCATAGCATTGGTTGTATGTAGGATTTCTTCTTAGTGTCCAAAAGAAATGACGTGTAGCTGGATAAAGATTAGTGGTTTTTTACTTCCTCCCCCAAAGAGTTGATGTTTTTGGCTGGGGGGTGTGTGTGTGTGTGTATGTGTATGTTTGGAGGGGGAGATGTGAGAGAAGAGATAAAGCTTGAATATAGAATTATTGAATAGGCCTAAACTAAAATTCTTCCTTGACTGATGAGGACGAGGGGGCTGGGAGAGAGACGTGAGCTGGAACAATTGAACTGTAATAATACATCTGTGTAGTTTTTAAAAATGTACAAACTGTCCTCCCGTCCCCGGTCCCTCTCCCCGTATGTGCTGGTACCTCTGGACGGTTCAGAAGCCATTTTAGTACTCAGGAAGCAAAATATGTGAGTTCCACTTGTGCTTTTGCAGGTGCTGTGGTGGCAAGGATAACCTTTGCTCTCTTGCCAGGTGTGTTACCATGCTGTTATTTAATGTCTTTGAGGATTAAAGACAGCACTGAAAATTCCAAACCCACATCCTAACACCTAAAGCTCGCACAGTGTTTCTATAGCAAATGGCAAAACATTTCACTGGAACCTTAATTTACCAAGATCTGGGGAGTTTTTATTCTTTTAAGGCTTCGCTGATACAGTACTCAATTTTTTGAAACTATTCCGAATTGAAAAACAAGACCCCTTCTAGACGTTTTGCGCACCTCGGCCCTGCAATTCTCGGCGTTTCAGGCTGAGGGTCTTCAGAATTGAAAGTGCGTTTTCAGTCCTGGACGTCTAATAATTTATGGGGGGAAAGGCAGAAACATAGGGCAACTCTCCGAGTAGTCTAAGGGGCTAAGAAGTAGAGAGGCATTTGCCTCTTCGCAGTTGGACGCGAGGCTCCGCGCCCGGCTGTCCTCAGCTGTCATGGGGGGGAGGGGAAGGGAGTGCGGGCTTCCACTCGGGGCACTGAGTCGCACCAGCCGCCCCGCTGCGTCCCGCCGCCTGCTCACCTCCGCGGAGAGCTAGGCACTCACCGGCCCGCTTGCCCCTGCTCCCACGCTGCCCTCAAGCCCCAGTCCTCAGGCACAGGTCGCCCGAGCCCTCCAGTGGGATGGCTGCCGCCTCCTCGGGGACTGCTGCCTGAGGGCCAGGACCCGGGCGGGGGGGCGCTGGACGCCGGGGTAACCCGCAGCTCCCGGGGCGCTGCGGCGGCGGCCGGGAGGCGCCGGAGCCCGCTCCCCCTCCCCGCCCCCAGCTCCCGCCTCCTGCCCGCTGCGCCGTGCGCCAGCTCGCCCCAGCCGGCTGGCGCGGCAGCGCACACACTCACTCCGAGGGCGCCTCCAAGGTTACCCGCGGGGTGGGGGCTGGGGCCGGCTCCGGCCACTGTCCTCCTCTGCTGCTTTCCTATCGCCGCAGCCCTTCTGCCGTTCCTGGGCCACCAGGATCCAAGCCCCAAAGCAGAAGACGCTCCAAAGTCCGGAGAGGGAAGTCAAGCTGGGAGGCAGGCAGGCGTCTGGGCTGGGGGCAGCCTTAGTTGGCTCCCGGTGCCAGGACAGCCGGGTCAGGCGAGGTCGCGGCAGGAGGGGGCTGTGGCTCTGGCGGGAGCGCTCTGTGCCCGGCTAGCTGGGCCCGGGGCAGTGCGCGGGGGCTGCAGGCAGCACCGAGGCGCCCCAGGCGCCCCGGGCCGGTAGGGGGGCAGAGACAAGCGGGCGGCCAAACCTGCCGAGGAAACTAACTAAATAAAAGGAGACTGTTATTTAAGGCGCGGAAATTTGAAATATTTGGACAGGAAGAGAAAAGAAAAGAAACTTTAGAGAGGGAGGGGGAAAAATGCGAGCTAACGGTTTTGAAGCGTCCCCACCCCCACCCCGGGCTGTTCTGCGCGCCCTGAGGGAGCTCTGGGCTCCAGTTTCCTCACTACTGCTTTGGGGGCTGGAGCTGGAGTCTCGTGAAAGAGTTTCAAAGGGACAGAAAGGATGTCTTCGCAGCCCCTCGGTAGAGAGCTTAGGTTTGCTATGTGCAGAGCTTTATCCCGGGTCTCAGGCGTGAAGTTTGTCTCCTGCCTGTCACTAGGTTCCTGCGTGCATCTGTGTTCATGGAACTGCCGCGTAAAAGCAAAACAGTCTCCAGAGACCAAGACAGGGACTTTCCCCCCCTTCCCCCCCGCGCCTTTTGACGAAGGTTGCTTAGGGCAGTCAGGAAGGCTGTGAGGACGACCCTTTCTTGCTCCAGCACTGTGATCTTCCAGCGCTCTGGATTATTCTACCCCCGGTAAAAGCCGAAAGCACTTCTTTGGGAACTGAGATTTCGAAACCAGTCCTGACCCACGGATTCGACAACGTTCATTTGATCAATAGGACAAGGGAAATTTGTCATATTACCAAGTGACTTGCTTTCCCATGACAGAATACTTTATCTATATATTAATTAGTCACCCAGTGTGTGGGTGCGCATGAACTCATCACACCCATTGCGAGATGCATAATATTCATCAGAAAACTATTAATTCACTACCGAAATATGATAAAAGGTACTGTGCTTAGTGGTTCAAGGGCCAGAACATGGACTGAGGTCCTGTTAGTGCCTCCCCTCACCCCAGGTGTAAGCTTGGCTTCAGCTTACTGGCCAAAGGCTGAGCCTGTGTTTCCCGATGTGGATGCGGTCGCAGTGAAGAACTGAATTTGAGAGCACCATCTCTGCTTGGTAGCCTCCATCCTTACTATAGCGTCTTCCCCTGGGGCTCAGGGCACTCTATTAACTAGCACTTGCTCCCCCCTCTCTGCATCTGAATAAGTTTAGACTCCTCCCCACCTCAGTTCACTGCAAATTAGACTCCATTATACTCAGCAACACCGTTTCTTCCGTCCTATACATTTCGGCATATTCAAGAATCTTACTGAATATTGTCGAGGTTTTTGAGAGATTGAATAATGGCTTTTCATATTTCCTAGAGGGGACCACACAACTCATTTCTAAAATACTTAGATTAACAAAGCTACTTCCAGCGGAGAGCCAGAGTAATGTGGCAATGTTTTAATATCTAGCAAATTTTAGGCTGCTGAAAAGATAGAGCTTCCTCTCCCCATGTTGTGCTACGACCACCCGAGAACAAAGCAATTGTAGTTCTTCTCTTTTGCTTATGCAATCTTTAAAGGGAAGATTTACTTTAAATGCTGAGACATGCTGGATACTGTAAAGTCCATTAAACTGGATTTTAAATTCAGAAATGTCCATCTTTACAGTTGCAACTTGTAAGAAAGGTTATTTTTATTACTTTTAGTAATAGTGTATTTAAAAACTATTCAGCTAAGGTAGTATATTTTGCATATTGTCTCTTTTAAAATACAAAATACTTTTTTCTTCAAAACCATCTCAATTACTACTTCTTTCTTTTTAAAAAAGTGTTTTAAGTTTAATTTTATGTTACCATAAAAATTTATTTAGTAACTTGTGGTTAAAGATGACAGAAGTCAAAATCTTGTTGCACTTAGAGATTGTGAATTTTAGTGCAAAATGAAAAGGTTTAAACTTTTCCTCCTATATTCTTTTATACTATCATGAAAAATAAATTATTGAAAACCACTGCCTGCACCCATTCCAATCCTTCTTAGGGCAGGCTTCAGAACCATGTCCTTCAATAAACCTTGAAGTATTTTGTTCTTTTTGGAGCAAGGGCAGAGAGCTTATGAAGGAGAAGGAGGGAACTTTCACATAAAACATCTTTGATCATGTGGGAGATGATGAATAAAGTATTTATAAATTTAGATAATCTTTAACTAAAATGACAGCATTAGCAATAGATGCTGGAAAATCCTCTTGGGAATTCGATATTTCTATTTCCTTCAAAAAAGTTTTTTATTTTTTTTTATTTTTAGCTAAACAGGTTCCTGAAAAGATTTTATACTCCTTTACTAAAAAGTTCTGAGGAAATTAAGTACCATATGTGGGAGTGGCTTACTTATTATTGTACAAGTTCCTACATTTATTGTTCTGCAGATCCTAAAATAGTTATGGACTTTATATATAATTTTTACATTTTTTTCCTTGCTGAGTTTTTTACCCCCTAAAAGTTGGTATATTTTATTTAATACTTAAACATTTTATAATTTTACATTTCTGGCATTTGGAGAGAGAAAGTCAATGTTATACTTGGTGTACTTATGTTACAATTTTGGGAAGTGTATTATTTAACCAATTGTTTCATTTTGTGATTAAAAATCAATTAATGGGAAGCACTTTTAATGTGGCATTTTCTTTTAAAACTGGCTTTCAGAGCTAGCATTAATTTGTTTTCAGATAGCTACTTCTGAAACCTGTCCTTCAACTATTTGACTTAACTTTGAGAAAAAGGGAAGACTGAACATTAGGAGAAGTTCACAGTGAAATAATTTCAAGTTTGATCTTCAAAAAATGTTGTCCTTATTCTGTTTTAAAGCAGAAATACTAGGCACCAAGTAAAACCTGAGGTGGGGAATATGGGGACAGGAAGAAAAGAATAACTGAATCATAAAAAGAATATGTCTAGTTTTCCATTTGGTCTACTTTTTCCAATGTGAAGACTTAAAACATGAATGAACTTTTAGTACAGTTCTCCTTAGGAAGTGGCAAGTTGTCTGTGAGTTATAGAGTGAAAATCACAGAAAAACATTGTCCTGTTTTGAAAAAGTGTTTTAATTAGGCAAAAGAAGCATCAGGACAAACCATTTTAAAAACAAACTTTCCAAGTTGAGTATTGAGATTGGCAAAGCAGGAAGCAAGAAAAGATAAAATATTCAGAAGAAAGCCAAAGCTATTTGCAATTACACATTAGAAGTCAGGATTTTTGCAGATGAAAAAGATGCTGCTTAAATATATGTGTAAGATTTCCACTTATGCAATTTCAGAAGATTTAACTAGCTGCTTAAAATATGACAAAACTGTATTTTAACAAACGATATTAAAATAGTCATAACAGCCACCAATTAACTAGCAAAGTAGAGACAATGTGGGAAAGCCCTCCCCACATTCATTGCAGATTCGAGGGTCCCCCTGCCCCGTTTGCCTGCATCAGGTTAATGACCTCGTTCCTCCCGTAGAGCCTGGCCAAATCGCAGGCGGTGTCCCCCTTATGGTTCCGATGCCCCACATTGCTGGCCGTGTGCTTCACCAGGAACTCCACCACCGGGAGGTGGCCTTCTTTGGCAGCCAAGTGCAAGGGCAGGTTCCCTTCATTATCCTCGATGTTAACATCAGCTTTAAACTCCAGCAAAGTCTGTAAAGTGTCCAGGAAACCTGCTCTGGCTGCATCGTGAATGACAGCGAAACCAGTTCGGTCTTTCAAATCGGGATTAGCACCTCTAAGCAGTAGTCTCCTGGCAATCTCAGGATTTCCAAGTTTCATAACCTAGAAAAGAAGTAAGAATGGTAGAATCCTTCAAGTGCTCCTGCTCCAGAAATATTTTAAAATATCTATCTGCCCTTCTATTTATGTAACTATTTATTTTTGATGGAGTGCTTGGGGAAGACCCATAGGATGGAGTTTGAAGGGCTGAGTTGCAGAAAAGCTCTAGTAGGTGAATGTGGAAGTAAACTTCTAAAAATTGAGCTTCTATGATGGAATATCTTAAATCGGCCCCAAAGTAGAATAAATTGATCAATAGAACAGAATTTGTGCAACTTGTATAAAATTCACTGATAACTCAGTTTTCTTATCTCCCATGAAAAGTTACAAAGTTTTATGAATTTATTAAAATAAAAGAAATGGGATTTGGGATTTAAATAAGAGTCTCCTTTTGTTTGCTTGTTCATACTCATAAAATGTGCCTTGGGTATTAATTCTGGAAAATCAAATGTGATTAAAATTTATTTTCTAAATAGGTACAGAAAGCAAATAAGGATGGCGAATTTCTCTAAACCCCAAAACAAATGTTTCAACACATCTGAATCTATCACCTAGTGTAAAAATTATCTGTTAAATGATATTCTCTGATACTTTCTTAAATGATTAATTTTTACAAGTTCCTTCCTAATAGATATAGTACCAAATTTCCAAGCCTTTCATTAAAATATTTTTTCTTTGCAAGTTATTTAATATTGGTCACCAGTGTACTCAGTGCTTAGAATCTTTCATTTCAAATTACAAAATGTTACTGATTATTAAGGTGTTAAATAAGCAACAGTGTTCTACATTGCTTATGATATCAATTTATGTAAAAGTAAGTTCCTCATATGCCTTACAGTAGATAGGAAATGACTGTATGGCAACTGTTCTTGAAAAGAATGAAATAGTCATCCTACTATATTAGCTACTATTTCTCAAAGTTCTCACTAGCCCCCTTATTTTCAAGTGAACAAAAGAAGTAAAAATTAGACATTTAATGAGTGTTTTGGGACATGGACAGTCTTGTCTTGTGGTTTGAGCCCATTCAGTAATCAACTGGTGATCCCATGTTATTTCCTTTTGCAGTTATTATCAAGCATTTAGGAATAGTTATTTGTAAACTGCCAACATTTTAAAAGTACAATGTGGCATTAACATTTGCTATCAACAGACAAATAATCCACATCACAAAAGACTTATCTGCTGTTATTTGAATATATTTCACTCTAATAAGAGGTTATTAGTATTTCATAATTATAAAATATCTTGTAGAGTAGCATACAAGTATAAAAAATATATAATTTAGTTTTGAAAAATATTACTCTCCTTAACATGCCAGAAATTTTTTGCATTTTAACTGGTTTCATTTATTTTTAGGTATATTCATAATAATCTAAATTTATAATAAATAGATAGCTTACATAATACACACTCACACTCAGTGTTTATGAAATTAAATGATAATCTATTGGAGAATACAAAGTTGATGTGTTTAAATTATTTTTTGTAAAAATAATCACAAATTAAGTAATATAAAAAATATTTAGAGTGAATAATATTTTGTAAATGCAAACTATATAGAGGACTAAGATATTAAGGATTCCCTATTGAACAAAACCTAATTGACTTTTAGCCCTTCTTTTGGAACAGGGGTAAAAAAAAGATACATAATTTATTTTTCAAGAACTTCAGTGAAATACACTTTTGGTCATTAAAAATTAATATAATCTACTTTTTGCCACAACTGTTTCTAAAGATTTAGTCACATTTAAGGATCTCGAATGAGAAAAATAAGAGACACCTTGGATCTTTGTAAAGCAAACGTACGATTAAGGCCTTTGGTATTATCCTGATAGAAAAACTCCACTAGGGAGGAAGAAAAAGGTTTTGCAATTGAGTTAAATAAACAATTTCAGAAGTAAATTTGCCTTCTTTCACAGAAAATAATAGCAATATTGGACATGATTTTGAAGCAAGTTCTTTTTGGACTTATGACATAACTTCAGAGTCAGGATTATGCATACTGAAAATAAGCTTTGAAACTCCTATTTGTGTGTGTGTGTTTCATTTTATGTACTAGGACTAAGCCACAATAAGTGGGTGTTTGTATCTTGATAAGTATGTTTAATATAAACAAGATTCAGGGTTGTATTAAAAATGTTTGTCAAAACTGTTTTTTTATAGTGTTAATCTCCCAGTCTTCCTGTTCGTCAAAAGACCTGTAAGATCTTATTCTGAACGTGGGTTAAGTGGCTCATTCTTTGTGAGGTTTATATAATCTTTTGAGTTTTCAACAGGAAACTTTTCAGTATATTAAATTTGTGGAATTGCTATCATCACCAAACCTGTTCAAAACTCCTAGAGGGGAAAAAGGAAAAAAAAAATCCTTTCCTTACTTAATCTACCTGAAATAACAAGATAAATAATGTAGTATCTATGCATAAGCTTCCTTAATACTGAAATTTTTGCAAGGCCAGTGTATTCTGATTTAAAATGTACAAACTGTATGGATTTCATCTGTTAATAGTATATCTCTTGCCGCTTAAATTTCAAATTCTTACAACTGAAACAAAGCCCTCTAAAAATCCTCTCCCCCATAGGTTTTCAAAAACAACTTCAAGTGTTGCATTTCCAAATAAGAATAGCTCATAAGAATGTCATCAGAACTCTGATAAAGCAACTATTTGATACTATTTTGCCATTTTTCTGTTTCTAAGCTTTTCGACTAAATTACATGTAACACTCAGAGGAGGAAAAAAAATTATCAGGTACAATTCTTGGCAGCTGGACACATGTCAATTGTTTCCTGTAAATCTAATTACTGAAAATTAGAGCATACCACGGCATGATCGCAGAGACAAAAACATGCAGCTAAGCTCTGATTAGAAAATTCAACTTTTAATTCTTTCGCACTCCTGAATGAGCGGATGGTATTACATTAACTGTGAAATGTACATCCTGTCCCGGTGCCCAGGCCACCCATTGCAAACGAGGAAAGGTCGTTTGTCAAAACTTGAAGCATTTGAAGGAAAAACACCCTTGCCAGTAGCCAAGAAAATTAACGTTAAAGTCAATTATTGGGGGCAAAGTACGTAAAACCACTAATAGCTGTGCATTTACTTGAAATAATCATAATAATGTGTTTACAGAGCTGTCTTAGAAAACAAAACAAAACAAACCTCGGCGCTACAATGACTACTTTAAAATCCCCACCGTCACAAAAGCATTCCAAAAATTAAGACCAAACCTGGAACTCACTTGATATTGAGGATGTTATTGGATTTGACGAATTTGTTCAAAGTACGTCATTTTGGGGAGTTGGGTCCACTTAAAGATATAAAATATGGCAACCAACTAGGTTTAAAAACAGTGAAATTTTGTACCACTGAAAGATTAAAAGCTGTCATTCTAGAAACCCGGGTCACGTAGGCAACATTACTGACCTGTTTTCCCCACCTCTCTGAATACCAACCTGCAGCGCAGTCCTTCCAAATCCATTTTGTGCATTGACGTTTACGTTATTTTGCAACAAACTAGTAAGTTGCTCTAGGTCCCCCCTGGCAGCTGCGGACGCCAACTCGTTCCCCCAAGGCTCGGCCATTCTTTAGGGTCCTGACGATCGGGAAAAGATGAATTAGTTGCTTTTCTTTTCCCCCTTTCCTTTGCTCCTAACCAGGCTGCATGATGGCATCGGGGACTGACAGAAGGACTGGGATGGTTAATCTGGAGTAGAGCTTGGTAGTAAATACTAGTAAGATCTGCCTGCCAAAAGCCCGCCCCTCGATTCACACGTGATTATTCAGCAAAACTGAGCCATTGGAGAGGGGCTCCTCTCCTCGCTTTTTAGCTTAACCCCTATGAAGAATTCTAGTGATTCGACAGAGACACACAGAAATACATTCCTGGTTAATTATTGTGGACGTAAGATGTAGGCAGAGCTGTCACGTACCTATGCTACAGATCTCAGCGAGGAATGTGTGAAGACTTAAGGGACCAGATCAGGGCAGAAAATACCGCGGAAGAAAAGGCATTAACCCACCCTTGTTCACGGTGGTGACTGGAGCCGCATGAGCCAGAACTGCAGGGGCAGGTCCTCGAAGGGGCTCGGTTTCCATCCGTCTCGCCGAAGGGGTAGTCCTGAGTCCTCAGCTGCTGGGAGAACGCCGCGGTGGCTGGATGCTGACGTGCTCCGGGGGGGTTATAAAGATGATCTCCAAAGGCAAACGGGAGTAGCAGTTCCGTGGACCTCAAGTTACAGGTCTTAACGGCTCCCTAGAGCTCTCGGCTTCTCCAGAGAGCCTTTAGTCACGTCCGGGCCGAGCCGCGGGCTAACGCCGCCCGGGAAGGCTCCGGATCTCCCTCGCCGGGCTGCCGCAGCCCCGCCGAACCTCAGAGGTCGTGGGAGCCGGGCTCGGCGCGCGTTTCCGGAGGCTGCCAGGAGCGTGGCGGTCCCCCAGTAAGCCCGTCATGCCGGCCCCACCAGGTCCCGGGACTCCCGGCAGCCTGAGGAAGGAGGAGAGCGATGCGGGAAGCGTCTATCGGGCCCTGGCTGCTGGCGCAGCTCGCGGCAGCATCGCGGCTGCACAGGGCAGCACTCCCGTAACTTCCCGCCTACGACCGAGCTAGTTCAGGCTTTCTGCTGTAGGCACTCATTGAGCTGCCGCCGCCGCCGCCGCCGTCTTTTCCTGCCTTTCCCGGTTTTCTGGGGTCCTCCGGAGATGGGGAGGTGTTGGGAAGTGCAGGCCAAGCTCTGAGTAGGGAAAGTCGCCACAATTCCAGGGCGCAGCTAGTCCAGCCGCCTTCTCAGAGAGAGCCCGGCAGCTTCAGCGCCTGATGCCACTTCGCCAACCTCTCGCGGTCCCGGGCCTGTGCCGTGCCCCTAGCCTGTGCCGCGGAGAGGGCAGCCGCCAGTCAGCTGTGCCCTGGAGCCCAGCCTGGCAGCAAAGCTTCTTCCCAAGCCGCAGTGCTCCCAGTGACAGTTGCTTTTGTAGCTGGTCCCCCAAATCGCCAGTCTCTGCTCCTTTCACCCTTGCAGACACTTGCGCGTCTTCCCCCTTTCTGCTCTTTTCCTTTCCTCCCTCACTTGCTTCTTTTTTCGCTGAAACAATTGCTGCTTCTGTTGCCTCTCAGAGACGGTGCCGGTTTCTCTCCCTTTTTTCCGACCTCATCAGCTTTTTTTGAAAAGAAAAAAATTGAGCGCTTTTTGAGTTGAAAAACCCGCCCCCATTTTAACGGCAGAGTTTTAAGGAGGCTCGGCGGAGTTGCAGCGCCGCGGGAGCGGGAAGGCTGGGCCCGGCCCACGCTCCGCCCTCCGCCCTGCTGGCGCTCTCGCTCGCTGCCTCGCAGGCTCCGCCCCTTCAGCCCCGCTCCCTTCCTCGGGTCTCCTCGCTCCCCACCTCCTTCCCTCAGTGTCTCGCGCTGGCTCCCGCCCGCCAGCCCGGTGGCCAGGCCCCAGCTAGAGCGGGGTTCTGCCCAGCCGAGCCCGGCCTGTCCTCCTTCGGCTGATGGGCGGGCCGGAGTTTGCGACGCGAAACCCCGGGCTGTCCCGAACTCTACTGTTCGACGCGGGGGTTTGTTAATTAAGACTGCAGTGAAAAGCCGCAGGGCCTCAGAGTCTCAGCCTCGCGCGCTGTACAAGGCGGAGAGTGAGCTGGCGCAAAGGGAGTCTTCTCCAGTCCTAGTAGGGCAGGTCGGCCTGCCTCCCCGTTCTCCTGCCAGCCTCGAAAAGTTCGAGCGGCCAGGCCTGCGGCTGCCGCCGCCTCCTCTAGGGCGCGCGCACTATGTAAACTTGGCCTCCTCGGCTGAGCGCCGGGCCTCAGCCTCGCACCTGCCAGTTCAGCGCCGAGGGCTGCGATGGGCAGAGGTGGCCAAGGGGGTCGGGACGAGAACCCGACTGATTATAAGCACAGTGCTCAGAAAAAAGTAAGCCTTGTATAGACTGAACTTTACGAAAACTTAACACATAGTATAGGTAAGAAATCATAATGAACTCTGAAGCCTTAATGTTCCAAGGACTAAGAAACAGAAATATTCCTATTCTTGGAGGAAAGGAAGAAAAACAATTACTTTTAAAGCAAAAATTAAAATAATCCTTGGAAAGTGTTTTCTAACAAAGCCACTTCTTTGTTGCCGAAGTTCTCTTCCTTTACTTATACACGGCTTGGTTTTGAGGGGGTTGGGGGCGAGAGGTGGGGGGGGTTCTAGATGTAAAGGAATGGTCTCTTTCCTAATCGTTTATTTAATCATCTGACGCCAATTCTTTGTACTTTTAACTGCCTCTTTGTGCTATGTGAGATAAATTAACTACTACTTTCTGTATTTTTATGCTCTTAAAAATATCCAACACGTTTGCATGATGCACCCAGTGGTCAAAATGAAACCAAGCAAAAAATGACAAGTGGTCTAATTAGAACCGGTCTTTGGCAAGCATATCCTCAAGCAACATCTGTACCCTTATCCTTGAAGTACATTGGGAATATTAACAAAACACATCAGAAACATCTGGATAATCATCTAGCAACAGATTGGCTAGTAGGTAGAGGGAGAGTTGAAGCTGGGAAGAATCTGGCCATGTTTTCTATAACTGAATTGTAGAGGAAAAAAATAACCAGGGTGCTTTTCTCGGGTAACTAAACTTGAATTGTGAATCAAATGGGAGCTACAACAGAAGAAATTAACTCCTCTCTTTCTTCTTACATATATTTAGACGTTTCAAATAGAACATTTAATATTTCATTTATACTGGTAAGAAATAAAAATTTACTTTATTCTGGGAACTATAGAATCTTTTAGTACAGCTGGAGGGAGAGAACTCCAATTTATGAGTTGTTTTTTAGCATTTGTTCTGGTTTTGTACTTAGAGAAAATAGTGTAATGAAGAAGAATATTAAATTGTACTTATTATATAACGTATGGGTATAAATGTGTTATAATTTCCATGAAATAAAATACTTTGGTGAATAACTGAGTAAATAAAATTTATGATAATTTAAGATGCACACAGAGTCAGATTAATGTGTTTGGAGGTCCTAAGCCCTGAAAAGATTTTGATGCCCTAAAACCTCTTCCTCATATGGAAATAAAAATAAAAATAAAAATATACAAAACCCAAAAATAAGAGTAAAAAAAGTCCAGCGAAGTTCTGAGTTTTCCCATGATGACAACTTCAGTGCTTTTGTTGACACATTAAATTCTCTGGAAAGTTTTTTTTTTTTTTTTCTTGTTTTGCTGGTGCCCTAAAGCACGTGATTAGTCTGCCTATTGGGTAAACCAGAAATGGCAGCACAGAGGCTACAGTCTTAGTTTAGAGAGCATAAGTAAGCATTAAAAAATGCCTCTAAGGAAAATCTAATATTTATTGAGTGCCAGTTCAATGAAGTAGATTCAAAGGTGAGTATCTTTGCCTTCAGTAAGCTAATACTCTAACATGGTTTACATGAAACATTTAAGAGTTAAGCTCTCTATTATATTGAAAGTAGTGGTTTCTCTTTTATTTGAGGGACATAGTAGTGCTTTTAGGCCTTTATAGTTGGATATTAAATACTAAGAGTCATGGAAATCTTTTTCTCCAGCAGTTTATAATCCTTTTAAAAGACTTACAGAAATGTGATTTAGTCAAATTATTTTGTGCTTTTCCCTCATTGACTTAAGTGTGCACAGTTTCTGAATGATTAGCTTTTGGAAATGTGTATGTGGTATTTACAATTTCTTTAAATGTTCTCAAAGTCTTCCCCTTTGTGGTGTTTATAGGTCAACAGAGGTGGAAAACAGACTGACAACCTCAGGGGGCATTTTTATCACTTTATAATTGTGGCGTTGGCATATTATTTTTGAGATTCAGCAAGCTTTTCCATTTGGGTACTCATACCACTTATGAAAGTCCTTTTGTGGCTGGTCGGAAGGTAGTGAGTTATCTCACTTGATTGTTCACAGTCAGTTACAGATTGAACTCCTTGTTTTACAAAAATTATTAAAAAAACTAATAAAATAAAATCCTTTGTAAAGTAAGAAAAATTAAGGCCCAGTAAGCAACTCAAAAGATTAAACACAATGGCAACAATTAATATTTGTATAGTGTTTCATGATATATGTATATATTAAAAATATAATGTTTACATTATTTAATCTTTATAACAACTCAGGTAAATATGATAATTAAACCCATTTTTCAGATGAGGGAATTGAGGTTGATAGAAATTGTGATTTAAACTTAGTTTAGCATCCGTTCTGGTTTGAATTAAAAAAATAAAGTCAGTAAGTAGTGGATATAGAATTTGAACTCAGATCTTGGGGCCACAAATCTTATGCCTTTTCCATTACTTGAAAGTTCAGGATCAGCCACTAGACTCTTAATATTAAATCATTAGATGAAATATGTGTTTGATTTCTTAAGTGTGGATCTAACTGTATAGTAGCATTCATCTTCTCATGAATTAACTTGTAAGTGAGATGTATTTTTTAAAAACTCGATTTCATCTTAACGAAAGCATCAAGGTTAACACTACCAGTCAAATTGATAACATGTGGCCCTCATGTGATGTGATGAGGACACATCACCTCTGTGGTACTATTCCCCCAAATCCATAAACTCAAGTATAATTCTGAGAAAACATTAACCAATCCCAAATAGAGGGACATTTTATAAAGTTCTTGACTCTTCAAAAGTGTTAAGACTGAGAAACTGTCACACATTGGAAGAGGCTATGAAGACAGGACAACTAGATGTAATGTGTGGTATTTCTGTTTTGGACCTTGGAACAGAAAAAGGATATTAGCATAAAAATCCAAATATGGTCTTTAGAATTTAATTAATAGTATTGTAGCAACATTAATTCCTTAGTTTTTGTGGATATACTGTATTTATGTAAGATGGTAATATCAGAGGAAGATGGATAAAAAGTATATCGGAATATTGTGTACTATCTGTGGAAATACTCTCTAACTCTAAAATGATTTCAAATAAAAATTTCATAAAATAACTACAAATTGTTTATATTTGACAGAAATATGAAATAAAAGTTTCTTTTAAAGGAACATGGAGATTCTAGAAAAAGATCTGTATTTGATTTAGGCAGAGCTCCATGAATTATTATACAGTAGACAAACTATGAGACTAGATAGATTAAAATGATTTTTTCTTTGCTTGTGCTTATGGATAGAGAATTTCTCTACATTTCTATTCTTTTTGTTTGTAGCACTTAAATGAAATTGTTCTTCTTATGGGGGGAATTCTGAAGAAATGAAAAGTGATTTTTTCCTCCTAATTCAGTATTTGTTTTCCTCTTCTCCTTTTCTCTGTAGTGGACAATTATTTTGGATTCTGGGTATCAAACTGTGAACAGTTAGGTCATAGGGAAGAAACAGTTTCTTCAGGAACTATATAAACTTAGCAGCATGGAGGGTGAATTGCGGGGAGGCAACAGGATAAGTGGAAAGAACACTAGTTTGACTTAGCCTTGAATCCTAGGTCTCACACTTTGTAACCTCTCAGAGTAGCTTTTTATCATGTAAAGTGGTTGTTGTGAAGATTAAATTAGATAAGGCATGTAATGTACCTGTACGTAGTAGACACCCAATAAAAATTAATAAATTTAAAAATATTGACTATTACATACCCAAGATGTTGCTATGTATGAACTATGGTGAGTATAAAAACACATGGGATAAAATGGTTTATAATTTCAGGGAACTTTCAAATTGGAGAGATAAAACATACATGGATGAGGCTGGGGGCAGTGGGAGGCTGAGGAGGTAGGATCGCTAGAAGCCAGGAGTTTGAGACTAGTCTGGGTAACATAGGGAGACCTCATCTCTAGAAAAAATCAGAAAAATTTAGCTGGGCATGGTGGCCTGCACATCTAGTCCCAGCTACTTGGGAGGCTGAAGCAGGAGGATCGCTTGAACCCATAAGTTTGAGCCTGCAATGACCTGTGCATACCTCTACTGCACTCTAGCCTGGGTAACAGAGTAAGACCCCATCTCACAAAAACAGAACAAAATACCCAAAAAAATATGTAGATGAAATGATTAGAGAAAAAAATTACAAAATTTACTGGAATTACAGAATTTACAATTTTACAAAAATTACAGAATTTACAATCTTTAAATTGTAAAGATTGTAAAAGCAGTGATTAGAAAGGAGAAAAATCCTTATTGGCTTAAGTTTTGTGGAAAAGGTGACCCTGAGAAAATAATTTAGGAATTGGTATACATGAATTGGCATACTAATATGTTTGGAGAGTTTTAAGGTTTATGAGGAGTTTTCACAAGTATTATACCACTCTACATTCAAAATCAATATGTTTTCTTAGCCTGATTTCAGAGATAAAGAAACTGAGTCACAGAGGTTTTGTGAAGGGCCAGAATTAGAATGCAAATCCAGGAATGCTGGCTTTGAAATCTATGCTAGTTTTGTAAAAATATTTTATGTTTTCCATGTATTTTTATAGCTGTTTTCTCATTTGTCACCTAAAATAGTCCTGTCAGAAGCTGAAGTCAGAAAATGACTCATCCAAATTCCCTCAGCTAATTATTTGGGAAAGGAGTACTAATATGCCTCAATGTCTAGGGCATTCTTCCCATCTTTCTACATAACCACACATTGTTTTAATTTCCAGGCAGAGATAAGGGAGGGAGAAAGGAAGGAATGTGGGATTTTAATGGTTCTGAGGTACACATGTGTCATCACAGAGAATAACCCTTAAGTTTTCAGGGCTGCATTAATCCTTGGGCATGTAACTAGAAAAAAATTATTCATCTATCTGGTACTGAGGGTGACCTATATGAATGGGGCAACTGAACTGCCACATTTATATTGTTGCCACTGTATTTCACCTTTGTGCCAAATTTTGGAATTAATTTTTTTAGGGTTGACAAGCAGGACACTTCAATTCATGTGACATGAAGGGTTCTATTATTTAGCTAATTCTGGTGTAAACATATTATCACGTAAGAGATGTAGGCCAGACTATTTTCATTTGGGAAAACACACAGAATAAACCTGGATCTTAAAACAACATAGTGTACTTCTTTGTATTCAGGGAAAATGAACATTTAACTTAGATTTTCTGATTTTTCATGAATATATTCCAATTTAAGAAGCCTAGGCCTTGATTCTACATCATGATTTCACTAGCATTTATTTTAGCTCTACAGCATAAAATCAGCAATCTTACTTCACATTTTTAGGCTTTAACATTCTTTCCCAAGTTAGTAAATGTCCTATTGCAATCCAGAAGCTGATATTTTCCCAAGTCAAGGTTGAACATATTCCACTGTTTCCCTTCCTCTGGCCTGGATGTCAATTATAAACTGTCACACTTCGTTGTACACAGTCTTTGGCTGTTTTAGGCTGTCAATTTCTGACTATAGGTTGAAACTTTCAGTAATTGGTAAGTATTTTAGTATCGTTTCTTATGAAAGTACTTTAAATAGATTGACTATATTCAAAGCTGGACTCGTCTTTTCCCTATATATATATTTCCGTTTTAAATATAGGTGTGACTGCAGCTGTCAGATTTTAAACTACCTACACCAATTTAAAAAAAATGCTTATCTTATTCTTGGGGACGAGATTTCCACCTTTCTCAGCTTCCTCTTCCATGGGAGTCTGGTTACCTCGGTGTTAAGAGTCTGGGGATGCAGATCAGGGAGTTTGGGATTGGATATGACACTGTGTAAGCGGATTTTGACAGTGTGGTTGTTTATAAGAGACTGTATATGAAGTTGCATTTTGGTTAAACTTTGTTAGAGAAAAATGTATACTTTTTGAAATGCTGTTTGTTAGACGGGTTGTGAGAGTGTGTTCAGCTGAGTTGTGAGGCTGGATGTGTACGTATTTGACTAACCGCGAGAGGCGCAGAATCTGATTACCCACCCAGCTAGAGGGAGACGATACTCCGAGGCCTTTGCTTAAATCCGAACCAGAATAACCTGTTGCGGGACTTCAAGCTCCCGCAGTTGCAGGTTGGCGTCCCCAAGAGACTCTTCGCCTGGTAGTCGCGCGCTCAGTGCTTGACAGGAGGGCGGTCACGTGGAAGCCGCAAAGCAGCGCTTTGCGACTTCGATGACAGGCAAAATGTGCGACAGGCCTGGCACTGGCCAACCAGGGGCGGAGGCGGCGGCCAGGGAGGAAGCGGAGGAGGCGGAGGCGGCCGTGGCGTTCGGCTGCCTGCTCGCTCGCTCGGTTTCCCCGCCCCCGTCGGTCTCGCTGCCGCTGAGGGGAGCCGGGTTCGCGCTGTCGCAACCTGCCCTCATCCTGGCCGGCGACCGAAAGACCGGACCCGCATCCAGACTAACCTTCCTGTCAGGTCGGCTGCGGCGCGGGTCCCGCAGGGTGCAGGCGGGCGGCCGGGGCGCCTGAAGGTTACCGAGTGCATGAGCGCCTAGCGCCTCCCGCGCTGCCCCGCCCGCCGGCCCGCCGGCCCGCCCGCCGGCTAGCCCGCCAGCCCCTCGGCGCCCGGCGGCGGCGGCGGCGGCGGCGACGACGACGACGGCCGCAGGAGGCGCCCTCTCCCAGGTGCGCGCTTCGCTCCCGGAGCCGCGGAACTCGGTAGCCGCCATGGCGTCCAACATGGACCGGGAGATGATCCTGGCGGATTTTCAGGTGAAGTATCTGGCCCTGTTCTCCTCCCACCTCCAGTCTCATGGGTTCCTGGTGCCAGAAGGGTGGCCTCTTTCCAGCATGTGTTTGAGCGCCGCAGTAGTGTGTGGTTTACGCTTTTATACAGTATGTGGTTTGGGTTGTGTGTTGTGAGCCGTGGAGGAGCATATAATTCATATGCTATATTAGGTGTGTGTAAGAATGTGTGAAGTACTGGTTGAATGGGATTTTTAGGGTGAGGGGTTGTTAATTAAGTCTGTTGGGTTACTGTGTGTGTGGAGTGTGTATGTAGTGTTTCCTGTATTATGTGGGGAATGTGTGCAATTTGGGGGTATTAAGTGTGTGGCCATTAAGTATGGGACGTTTTGGGTTGTACCTTGAGGAGAGTGTGATGTATGGAGTGTGGGTGTGGAGCGTGTGGCGTTATGGGTGTGGTGTATTGTATTAAGGGAAGAGTAAAAAAGCAGAATGGTGAAGAGGAGGTGGTGAGGGTAAGCTGGGCATTGTGGTCCTTTCAAAGAAAAATAAGCCCTTGAGACTTTGAATACCTTATTGGAATCTATAGAGAATAAGAAGATAACGAGGAGACAGATAAAACTGTATTATTCCGAGGTATCTGCAGCGAATTCACAAGGTTAATAAATTACCAATTCATATTTTTGAATTGGTAATTACCTTCCTCTACAGACTTGAATTACTTGGTTGGTGTCCTTTCTCCAGAAATAATTTAAAGAATAAATAAAGATTATTCCCTTACTGAACCCAGCAGTGACGCTGACATATGAGTATCTTAGGGAGGCTCTTTGAAAGTAGAACTGTATGCATCATGAAAGAATTTGAGTTAGAACTAATACCCTGTGAATGCTACCTTTGCCTTTTGACGTTTGGTGAAGAAAATATTTTCATGACGTGTTTTAGACCATTGTGGCATTAACTTAGAAGCTACTGTCAAGTATAGGCAGACTTTTCCCTCTTTCTTTAACACTCATTATTGCACATGGTCTAACACTAACATAGTAGGCAGTATTTTTTGTTACTGAGGTTTTGTTGGGCTGGGTTTCTTTCTCTGTTCTTTTAAGTTCCTTATTCTTACAACTTAATGTTCTGATGACTGTTTCCAGAGTTTGCTCTTTTGGTTATCAGTGGTATCTGATATGCAGGTATGAGGAATATGCATGTATCTACATTTTGATTATACTGTAATCTCCAAATTCAGAAAGGAGGGTTCTTAAAATATAAGTTGACCGTAAGATTTTGGTGTTTTGTAGGTTTAGGATTGGCTTGAGGTTTTTTGCCTGCCAAAATTTTTCATAATCATCTTTTTGTTTTGTTTTTTGTTCTCTAGTTCAATCTTTTCCTAATGTGGAAGGCATTGTGTAAAAAAGGACTCTGTATTTCTAGGTGTAGTTTTGTCCTGTTATAAAATTGTGATGGGAAAGGCTTTCTACAACAGAGAGTGTAGTTTACTTCATTAAAAGCTTTAAGGTAATTATAACTTTGTTTGATTTCACCAAACTTTTTACCTCTAATATTAATAACTTGTATCTGCTTTCTATCTTATTATTTGTAATAATTATTATGCTTATTATTAACCTTATATTGCCTAAAGGACAGAAAATTTAGGCTTCTTGTGCTCAGGCAAAGTAAGATTTTCTGGTAAGTATCAGGGATTTTGGTTTGGAAATCAAAATGATTATTTTGACCACATTAATAAAACCTAATAAGTTTTTCTCTTCAGACCAATGGCAATGCTGCACATAATTATTTACAAATAGAAAAGAGCTAATGGCATCTGCAGTGAACAGTAGTTTGCCAAATGCTGAGAGTTAATTTTATATTGTCAAATAGGTAAGAGAATGTTATTGAGAGAATAAAACGTTATTTAGAAAACTACACACATGTTAAAACATGCTAGCCTTTTTTGCATTTAAGAAACTGTGGTCCTCAAATGATGATACCAGATCAGTTTCCTCTTGTGGTCTTAGTTTTAAAATGATTATTCTGCTTGTTTTTTATATTATGTAATTTTTTAATAAGATTAACTTTTAAAAATAAGCATTTATCCAGTTATAAGAAAACCAAGTAATTTATTTTGAAGATTGTAGCTCAAGAATTGGCATGTGGATCCTTGGATGATGCTGGTTTTTTTCTATAATAGTAAAATTACATTCTATTTATCATATGATTGTGAGAATCAATAATAGTTTGAGAGCTCAGTGCTGTCTTTGTAGAAAGGACATAATTTTAAAATTTGATTAAATTTTGAAAATGCCAGATTTTGATCATTGCTAGATAATAAGTTCTAATAAATACAATGTCTAAATATGGAAAAACTTTTGAGAAGGATTTTTGTATTCCTTTTGACTAGTTCAATTCAATAGAGAAAGGACTTCTGCTGAAATCAGTGGAGTGGTGATAAGTAGCAGGTGGACGATTACAGCTTAGACTTAATGGGGCAGGTTTGGAACATCATAGATGGATGACCTTAATATAATGCAAATATATTCCAAATTATCTTCTAAAAAACCACCTCCTCCCAAAACTCTCCCAATTAAACAAAATTTAATTGTGATAAAATACTTATAAAATTTGGCATCTTAGCCACTTTAAGTGTACAGTCATTAGCATTAAGTACACTCATATTGCTGTGCTACCATCACCACCATCCATCTCCAGAGTGCTTTTCATCTTACAAAACTATAATTCTGTACCCATTAAAACATAACATCTCCTTCCTCTGTCTCCTTAGCCCCTGGCAGCCACATTGTACTTTCTGTCTGTGTGAATTTTACTGTTCTAGGTACCTCATATAAGTAGAGTCAATACAGTATTTGTCCTTTTGTGACTGGCTTATTTCATTTAGCATAATGTCCCCAAGGTTCATCCATGTCAGCATGTGTCAGGGTTTTATTCCTTTTTAAGGCTAAATAATATTCCTATTATTTAGCTATATATATATATATATATATATATATATCACAAATATATCACATTTTGTTTATCCATTACTTTCACCATGCCTGGCCTCTGATTTCAATTCTTTTGTATGTATACACAAAAGTAAAATTGCTGGATCATATAGCAATTTTATTTATAATTTTTTGGAGAACTGCCATACTGTTTTTCATAGTGGCTGTACCACCAAAATTTTTTTTTTTGTTGAGACAGTCTCACTGTGTTGCCCAGGCTAGAGTGCCGTGGCATTGTCCTAGCTCACAGCAACCTCAAACTCCTGGGCTCAGGCAATCCTACTGCCTCAGTCTCCCGGGTACCTGGGACTACAGGCATGCACCACCATGCCCGGCTAATTTTTTCTATATATTTTTAGTTGTCCAGCTAATTTCTTTCTATTTTTAGTAGAGACGGGGTCTTGCTCTTGCTCAGGCTGGTTTTGAACTCCTGAGCTCAAACAGTCTGCCCACCTTGGCCTCCCAGAGTGCTAGGATTACAGGTGTGACCCACTGCGCCCAGCCTGTACCACCAAAATTTTGAATGGAGATAATGCCAGCATCGTGTTTAATCAATAATTTTAAATTATTATGGGTACATAATAGTTGTATATATGTAATTATTTTTAAATTTAGTTTTGGGCAGATGAATTTAGAATTTGTAATATTCTACCCGAAATCAGCTTTAAATGTACATAGTGTTAGCATAGTATGTTACTGGTAAAAGAATGACTAAAGTAGTACACACCTACAGTTCTGGCTGGCTAGAGCCAGGAGGGGGTGTAAAGGAATTTCCTGGGTTTAAAAAAAACAGGCAGACATTGATGAATCATGAGGTTCTCCCCCCCAATGTTTTTATAACAAAGAGATACATTCAGGTGAAAGTTCCAAATCTTGTTCTTTTTGTAATTGTAGAATTCTTTTTTTATGTTGAAGTATACAGAAATCAGTGGACAGTGGATCAAACAAACTTTCTATTTGATTTGCTTACAGAGGTGAAACAGTTATCCAAACAATTGCAGTTGCTATCAAATAATTTCAGTAATAGTAGTTACTTTCTACTTTGGGTCTAGATGAGTAATAGTTTTCTGCCCCTTAACCTTTTGATTACTGTCATGCTAATTTCTTTTTCCTCTAAGATAAAATTTTATAACATATAATAAAAAGGACGATGTATTTATTTAGATTAGTCTCACAGGTTGGTCTTATATATTTTTCACTTGATCTTAGCCAAAAGGCTGAAAAGTGATATATTTTTCTATTTATGTTTCTCTGTTGCTGATAACATAGAGACAGAAATCATAGCTCTGCTCAAATGAAGAAAAAAAAAAAGAACAATTTTCACTAGTAGTAGTATTTTGTTTTAGACTTTCTCAGAAACAAAATCTTACCTGCCTCGCTAAAAAAGTATTCTTTCTGAGCCTAGTTCCAATGGTGTCATAGATTGAGTCCTTTTATTTCTTCTCTAATTTGGCTTTTTTTTTTTTAACTCACCTCTGTACAAATGAAGATTGGCATTGATTTTGATGTTACTTTCAGTTATGTTTCCTGTACCATACAATTGTGCCTTTGTTTTTCACTCCTGGTCTTGCCAGCTAGTAATACTTTTGCTGCCTAAATTGCTTTATACATTTTCTTGTATTGGGCTGTCACAATGGGACTTTTAAGCTTCATTTGTATATGAGTTCCCCTTTGAAGCATGGACTCTTCTATGGCACTATTGATAAGTCACTTGTGTTCGGTGACACACAAGTAGTTTCTGCCCCTTCATAACATTTTCATCCTTCTAAATGAAGTTACGAATCCTTCCTCTTTCTTTTTTAGTTTGACACAAAGAGGTACTTTTCTATAAAAGATGATGACTGTGTGAACAAAAATGGTATCAATCCAAACTGATAGGTATCATTTTTGATGTCGTGGATTAGGGACCAAACTAAATACCTATGAAACATATTTCATTCCTGAGAGGTTATCTTGGGCAGGAGATTGAGTATGATGGACACAAGTAGTCTTGTTATCTGTCCTTTCTTTCTTTTCTCTATCCTCTATTTATTAGAGGGACAGATTATGTTGTTTTAGTATTTGGATTGTAGATTATTGGGAAAATAAGGTTTTGGCTTGTAGAATAAAGTATAATAATTGGTAGTTTAAGGATATGGACTTTGGGTTCAGACCACTTGAATGTAAATCACAGCTCTACCGCTCACTTGTCCTGTGCTCTTTGACCAATCACTTCACGTCTCTGCCCCAGTTTCACCATATGAAAAATGAGTTTTAACACATATAAAGCAATTAGAAAAGGTGTCTGACATATAAAGTATTCAGTAAATTTTAGCTGTTCTCTTTGACAATTTTAGGTATGTACTTGTTCTCTATAGGAAACTTCAGAGATAATCTATTTTGAAGCCTGTCATTTTTCCTTTTGTGGAAATTGAGATGCAGAAAAAGGAAATGACTTGTTCAAGGTCATATGTTGGTTTGAAACAAAGATTTTATCCAAGTACATGTAAGAGTGTTCATTTTCTAGCTAATTTGTCAGATAGCTTGGAGTTCTTGAGGAAAACAAGATCTGACATTTAGAAATTACTTCAAATGAGGAAACTTACATGTAAAGTAACAGTGCTTGCCATGTGGTAGACATACAAAAGGGAAGGAAGGAAGAGAAAGCCGGCACTTTGGTCATTACTAGTCTACTGCTTAGTGCTGTGCTTGTAAGCTCACAGGTGGTCAAAAGCCATGGAATGAACACAGTGTCTCTAGATTACTGAACATGATTGGGTTGATGCCCATGTTAGCCTGACTGGTTTTATGGACCCTGTAGATCAAGAGACTAGCAAACTCTATTTTGCAGGCCGGTTGCCTGTTTTTGTGAATAAAGATTTATTGGAACACGGCCACACCCATTCATTTACCTATTATCTGTAGTTGCTTTCTTGCTACTGTGACAAAGGTAAGTAGTTGAGATAGAGACTTTGTGGCCCACAAGCCTAAAATAATCATTATCTGGGCCTTTAGGAAACCTACTCCTCCTGCTCGACTCCATGATACCAGTACTTTTCTTTCTAGGTTTTAATAACTTCAGAGTGCTAAAACATATGAATGCCTGCCAGGTAAGCAGTCTGTGATTACACCTCCTTAGGGGGCAGTTGTTAGAGCACTATACTTAGGTAGACTGCCTGGAGCTGTAGTGTTTTGTTTTGTTTTGCTTTGTTTTGTTTTGTCTTTTGGCTGTGGTCTCTGAGAAAGTCATTTACCATTTATGGGCTTCAGTTATTCAGTCTATAGAGTGGAGATCTGCCTAGAGCCATATCTACCTATAAACAAAAGACTGAACTAAATCATCAAGCAAAATAGCCTAATCACTTGACAGCAGTAGGGTTGAGGACATTCAATTAGAATTCAGGTAATTGATCTGGATTAGTGGTCAGCAAACTACAGCCTGAAGACCCAAACCACCATCTTTTTTGGTAAATAAAGTCTTATTGGAACACAGTTATGCATATTTGTTTACATGTTGTCTCTGGCCACTTATATCCTCAGCAGCAGAGTTAAGTAGTTGACTGCATGGCCTGTAAAGCCTAAAATATTTACCCTGCTCCTTATAGGAAAGTTTGCTGATTTCTGATCTAGATCAGTGGTTTTCAACTGAGACTGATTTCTGTCCCCAGGGGATATTAGGCAATGTTTGGAAACATTTTTGGCTGTCACAACTCGGGGGAGCTACTGGCATTTAGTGCATGGAGGTGAGGGATATTGCTAAATATTCTGTAATGCACAGGACATCTCAAAATGAATTATCTGGCCCAATACGTCAATAGTTTTGAAAAACCCTGATCTAAATCAATAGTTCTCAAACTTTAGCTTGTGTCAGAATAACTTGCAGGGCTTATTAAACCACAGGTTGCTGGACCCCCATCTTGGGGTTTCTGATTTAGCAGATCTGGGGTAGGGTCTGCAAATTTGCATTTTTACCAGGTTCCTAGGTTATGCTGATGCTGCTGATCCAAGAACTACGATAGAGAACTACTGAGCTAGGTGACTTTTGAAGTTCCATCCATTCCTGTTATTCTTTGATTTTGTGAGCTTAAGTACTGTTCCATTTCTATGACTTAGCAAAGTGGAGTGTTTTAGTAAATACTTGATGCTCAGGCTGTTTCATGACTCCATGTCTTTGGACCTTTACTTTTTGTGACCCTTTGGAAAATTTCTGTTAATATTTGTCTTTTGAAATCCACTGCCTACATTTTGCTTTTAGCATTCATACCTGTGCCCAGTTAGAGCTAATAATTTCTTCTTATGTATCTTATACATGTTTCTCTTCTTTTGAGTCTTATGTTAGATTGTCAGTGATCATTTGACATGTTTCTTTCCTCTACTGTCAGCTCTTTGGGGTAATAACTGCCTGGATCTTAACCATCTGTTCCTACAGTATCTAGTAAGAGAGGCTCGATGAATATTTACTGAAAGAATATTGTTAATGTAGGCTAGCATGGTACAAATAGAGTAGAATTGTATATTTTTATATATTTTTAAGCATCTACCATTTGTTGACATGATTTTGAATAATAAAATCTGTCATCGAGAGAATAAAAATTTGACTATTTTATTAAATTGAGGATTATAAATGACCCATTTATAGAGAAGTACAAAACACCTCCCCTCTGGTTTAGCTTTTTTGGAGGGGCTCAGTAAGCATGTTGCAAACTATAGGCCTTGAAGCCAAGAACTTTGTAAAATTTGAATGCTTTTACTGATTCATGCTATATCAGTCACTCTTCCTCATTATATTAATAGTTTTACTCTTAAACTGGTTTTTATGGAAGAAATTTTAATTTCATCAAAAGTGTTCACGATGTTAAATCACTAGTCATTCATATCAAGGTGAGTTTGACAGATAATTTCAAAAAACAGTTGGCCAGAATTAACAGAGAATAATTGCACCTGCCTTTATACTTATTTGTGGTTATAGAGGAATAATTGAGACAGGAAGAATGAGATGTCAAGTTGTGTTAAAGGAAGAAGGAAGAATTTTCAGGTTATGTGCACCTTGATGGCCTTTGACTTAGGTTTGAGTCACCAGTCTTTTTCTTTGCAATTCACCTGGTTCCCTGGATTCTTTTACGATTGAGCTATAATAAAAGAGAGTTAGTGAAAGCTTTTTCTTTTGTGCTCTCCCAGCTTGCTACTCTGTTTTTACCCAAGGGAAAATAGTGGTTGAACTTGTTTTTTAAAGTCAATTTTAGATGTATCCTTTGGCATCTAGTTAAAGTGAGTTGGAGATGGCTGTAAGGAGTAAGAAGGAGTAAGAACATTAACTTCTAGCTTTTAATTGCTCTGTATGTGCTAGGTGCTATACAAGGCTCTTAAGATCTAACTTTTACAGTGATCCTGTATTGGCATATAGTGATATAGTTCTCCATGGTTTCCGTATATCTTATAAGCAGAAGCATTGATTTTATTTTTTCTGACTGCCTTTTTAAGGATGTTTGTATAGTGAACAGCTTTGGAAGGTAGAGATAATGCCTCTCTCTGGGTTGAAGGGAGGTAGGCATGCCTTACTTTCCTCTGTAAAAGATTTGGTTCTCTAGGCTCTGAGTTCCTCTTCTATAATGCAGTCCACTGCACGTGCAGGTGTCACTTGGCCTACTTTGTGTTGCCCTGTGGGAGATGAGAAAACCAGTATAGGAAAATGCTGATACTTTACTGATATTGCTGTGAATCATAAAGTTCATTTTCTCTGACCTAGGAGGCAATGTCTTCTGCCAGTATCCGTGAAATTGACAGGCTAAGTTGTTAGCTTTCAAGTAGTGTAAATATCAGATCCTTCACAGTTCTTAACAGTTTGGGCAACACAGATGGAATATCGACAGACACATGACTTTCTGGAGGAAGAAAGATGAGGGCCTCATAGGCTGGTTAACAGAATTTGAGGGAAGTCCATGGAGTTGGTAGAAACATGTTGACTAAATTAGGTGATTCTCTACTTTATTGCCTATTAATGAGGAGGTATTGGGGAGGTGGTTACAGACTGAGTTCCAGGAAGTAGGTTCAAGGACAGCTGCCTGAACATTCCGGTTTGTTGCTAACTCTTCTTTGGGTGGGTGGATGGGTGGCGTTTCATCAATCTGGATGGTCAGCCTCAGGTTCTCCCCAGTGTAAAAACTAGTACTAAGATGCCTCTTGACTGGGCGGAAGGTTCTGTTTTCTTTCAGACAACAACTGCAGATTTGTATGCACCTACACTGAGTGTGAAAGGAGGCAAATTTGCAGCTTTTGTGGGCAGAAAACAAAGTTGTTAGAACTTTGCTTTGCTTAAGAAATGGGGTGCATAATGTCTTACAGCTCAGCTCCTCCTTTGGAGGAAACTTTATTCCCTACTTCACTGTTTGAAGCAAGCCACTGGCTCAGTGAAGTCCTCAATTCATAGAGGTTTCACCTTAAATCTGGATGTGGTTTGCTGATGGTTTTAGCCAAGCTGAAAGCTGATTGTGTCTAGTTTTTGGGGCTGTTCAGCCTCTGTACCAGCTATGCAGAGTGATAATGGGTGTGATTGCTCTGTTCATTGGGCAAAACTCAAGGTGATTCTTATATCTCTGCTCAATACTCTCCTTGATGAAACTCGTTATATTTCTACTGATGTTTGCCTATTGCCTTTGGCCTAGCTGCTTGGACTGCCACCTGGAAAACTATAGACTGGCATATTAAAGACAGAGCTCTTGAAAGCTGTGAACTATAAAGACAAATTATAAACTGCTGCTCAAACTGTCTGTATCACTCATGTAGATTTCCACAGTAAGGGCCTGTATTCTGATAAAGCCTGTTGGAATCAAGGTTCTGATTGAGCCTGCACTGCCCAGAGCCACCACTGTTGCCTGTATTCATCACTGTATCAGATATGACTGTACATCAGTCATCATAAACTGGGCATGAAGTAAAAGACTCTGACACAGAGGGTACCATTACATGCCAGACTTTGACTCCTGCCAAAAGTTTACTCATTTGTCACATGATGAGAAAATCCATTTGCGTGGGTTGTGGCTCCTGCCTGCTCTTGAAAGATTGAATATATTGGATCTGTGACTTTCCTCTCAGAGCTATCAGTGCTGCCTCACTGCTGTTGACACTTTTCTGGTTTTGATGTTGCTGTTCCAGTCCAATCAAATGGCTCTGGCCACACCATTATGGCCCTAGAAACTGATCCATGCTATGCTTTTGGCTTTCTAGACCATTTGCAGTCTGACAGTGGTACCCCTTTAATCACAAAACCACTCAACTATGAGTCAGTGTATTTGATGGATCTTTAATGCTTCCTGCCATCTACAGGTGTCTGGTATATGGATAAATGTTGAATGTTAGAACAGCCTCTTCAAAAATTGTCTCAAAGATTTCTGATTCTACATCCTGCATCTGCTCCTGGTCCACACATCTTAATAAGTCAGTTTTGTCACTCAATGTAGCTGTCCTCAGAAAGGGATCATCTCATCTTGATCAATTCCTGAGTAATGATTAGGATGGAAGGGGTAGGAGTTTATATAGCCCCATTTTGAAAATTCAGGATTCTACCCTGACCATTTCTGGGCATGATGTTTCTTTTTTTCCCTCTAGCAGCAACCCATGGCCAGCCTGGTTGGTGTGCACCTTCTTTGTGGCAGCTTGGCTGCAAAGTGGCTTAGGGAATTCAAACTTAATTCTTATTCAGTTACCTGGATTCTCTTGTTGGATTGATATGGTTCTAGATAATCAGAATAATGACCATTTGATTGAGTATACCGCTTGCTTAGTCTCCCTGCAGTAGATGATGTGGTCAGATAAGGGCAATAATGGATTTCTGTAGGTTTTATAAAAATTCCCTTGACTCTTTTGCACCTGACATTTCCAGATGAAAGGTCTGGATGTTGTGAGTAAAAAATGATTGGAAAGAAGGTGAATTTATAGCTGCTGGAAAGGGACATACTGATTTTGTGGCTGTGGACTAAGAGCAACAATCCCTACATCTGGGGAGGGACACCTTAGACCCTGAAGGTTTGGGGGACGGAAAGACATTAATCTTCTTTGTCTTTCAGAACCACCCTTGAAGCCTTCTTCATGAAGGAAAATGACCTGATGCAGTTCTTCCAAACTGTTGCAAGCACATTAAATTTAGCTGACTGCTGGTTCCTCCATTCCCCATTAGATGGCTCTGATCTTGATTTGTCACTCCCCTTAACCTTACTAGGAAGTCTTTTGGAAACAGCAGGGGTTGGCATCAGCTCCTGTACCTTCCGTGTAAAACACTTGTCAACACCTCCCGATGTCTTCCTCATTCCCATCCCATAGCCTTCACTCAGAGATTCTGTAGAGCCAGATGATGGCCACTTGGCTTTTGGGCCAAAGAAATGGGACAGGTTACATTGACTGCCCTCGTTTAGTCCTTTCAAAAACAAGGATTAGACTCAATTACTTGAACTGAACTGGGAACCCTGTGTTGGGTTCCTAGATTGATGTAGGGTCCCACTTGGAAAGATCCAATGATTCTAAACAACTCTTTCTTTCCAGGTGTACCATCTGTTTCCTTGGGATGTTACTTCTTTTGTGTAAGCCAGGCAATAACTTACCTCCCTCCTAAAAACATGGACTCTTGCATTTTTGAATGTTTAAGGAAATACCAATAAATCTTGTAGAACTTAGATGTCTTTGGCAGTCTCTCTAACATGAGGCTATCCTTGGTTACTTGGGGAAGCTTCCTGGAGTGATAACTGATTTGTTACTTATGCACACCCTAGGAACAGTTATCTCTGAGGGAAGTCATCACTTAGACTAGGAGGTTCAAAATTTGTTCCTGACTTTTAACTGAAGTAGTCAATGATAACACCTTGGCCTTGGAAGACATTAAGTTCAGCTTCAATTCACTGACCAGAGTTGTTATGATTGGTAAAATTGCCCTGGACTTTTTTGTGTTTGTGTGGGCCAAGGTGGAGTCTGTATAAATGCTGATATATCCTATTATTCCTGGATTAATGCCTTAGGCCAAGTCAATACACAAACTTAAGGAGAAAGCCACCTGGCTTTCTGAGGTAGCCCCTGACGGCTTATGGGATTTCTTTATCTCATTTGGATGTGCAGCCTTGAGGAACATGGTTGAAATCATTTCTGAAGATTGACCTCATCCTGTTGCTTGGAGTCTCATTGATAGTAGCCTTAATTAAATGATGTATGAGACAAATTGATTGGGTTTAGTCCAAGCCTCGGGCAGTTGGATTAATCAGAGTGGCTGATGGAGTGGCATATTCATGAGAAAATGAGTCAGCTGCCAAGATGGTTAGAAATGAGGAGTGGATGTTGTTGGGAAACAATTCTCTGTGTGTGTCTTACATTTCTGCACATCTTATGAACAAATGCACTGATTGTTCTAGACTATCTTTTGAAGGATGTTGTGTTGTGACCAGTCTAGATAGTGTCTTCTTCCAGACCAAAGGGCACGTTGCTTACACTCTGAAGATAAAGATACTTTTTCCCTCCAAAGTAAAGGGCAGACATGCTTACCATCCATTCATTATAAAAGATTTGTACTCCCTAAGCTCAGGATTCCTCTCCTGTAATGCAATGCATGGTGTGCTCAGATGTCATCTGGCCCACTCTGTGTCACCCTTTGAGAAATGGGAACTGGTATTAAAAATGCTGATACTCTGGTTACTGCTATTGCTGTGAGTAATAAAGTACTGTGTCCTTCACCAAGGAGTCTTGCATCTTCTTCTAACATCCATGAAATTGTAACAGGCTACATTGTTAGCTTGCAAGTAAGTAGGGTGAAATCTTAGCTCCTTTGCAGTTCTTACCACACTGCAAGGTAGGTAATCCCTCATTTTACAGATTGATTTTGGAGATGGTAATTATGATAACTACTACTATCATTTACTGAACTTCTTTCTGCTGGGTACTGTGATAAGTGTTTTATCTGCATTAGCCTATCTAATTGGTATATCCCATCTGTGATAACTATTGTTATTTCCGTTAAAGATGAGAATATGGAGGGATATAAAGAGGTTAAATAATAATCTAATGACAGGTAGTGAGTCATGAGGCTGAGATTGTAACTCAGGTTTGTTCAACTACAAAGTAAAGTCTATGATTTGATCTATCCACATTTCTCAAATGGGTATGCTAGGCAATACCCAGATCTGCAGAATAAATGTGCATGTCTTCCTGTGGCACTAGTTTACTAGACTAATAATATAAAAAGAAATATGGGTTTATTTTTTTATTTTTAACATGCGGTTTATTAAAAACAATTATGAAGTATATATAAAATTTACATGAAAAAAAATTTACATGAATTTTATATAGAAAATGAGATTTCAAAGACATTGTAAAGATGTAGCTTTCTTCTCTTTGAGTCATCTCCACCCTCTTCCAGTGGGGGAACATGCTTCCTTCCTATTATTAGGACTATAGTAGTGGCAAAATTTAATAAGTACTGTATTTTACCATGTTGCCTTTTAAAATCAAATCAAAACTGCACCCAGGTATTTTTTGATTCCTTCTTCCTGGTGTAGCTTTTTGGAACACAAAAAGAAAGGATGGTATAGTTTTTCTGGTGGCTATGGAGATTACTTAGTACTTAAGCAAGAGATTATTTTGTCGCTGGTATTTTTTACTTTACATTTATTAATGTCTGTAAATTATTGTTAGTATAAATCTATATGAATGCTAACTAGTTTGCCTTATTTTTCTGGGAGTACCGTCAGTTTTGGGTATATTCCCAATGTCCCGATAGTGGAACTTGAAGCAAAAGTAATAGTGTTTTGGCAAAAGTAATAAAAGTAATAGAATTGATTTCAGCTAAAGCAAGCTGGCCTCAAGTTGATACCCATGAACTTTGTTTTAAACTACATTGTATTTTAGAAGAGGAAAAATAATACTTACTGATTACTTTAGAATAATGCAGTAAGAAATATTCTGCCAGGTGGGCACTGTGGCTCATGCCGGTAATCCCAGCACTTTGGGAGGCCAGCGTGGGAGGATTGCTTGAGACCAGGAGTTTGAGACCACCAGCCTTGGCAGTATAGTGGGACCCCATCTCTACAAAAAATTTAAAAAAAAGACCAGGCATGGTCAGGCATGCTTGTAGTCCCAGCTACTCAGGAGGCTGAGGCAGGAGGATCGCTTGAGTCTAGCAGTTTGAAGTTGCAGTGAGCTATGATGACTCCACTGTACTCTAGCCTGGGTGACAGAGTAAGGCTTCATCTCCAGAAAAAAAAAAAATAAAAAGAAATATTCTGCCAGCACGGACTGGATGGATGGATATTTGATGATATTAAATAATTATAATTTTTTTGCAGTGTGATAATGTATATATTGGGTTATGTTTAAAAAAAAGAAGTCCTTATTTTCTGGAGATAAATACTGAAGTATTTATGGGTGAAATGATGCGACATCTGGAATTAACATTACAATGATCTGCGAGGGGCTTGGGGATATGGTTGGCAGAGAGTGAAACAAGATTGACTGACTTGGTAATTGTTGAAGGAAGGTATTTTGTTCATTGCTGTCCATTTTATTATTATCTCTACTCTTGTATATGCTTGAAATTTTACATTATAAGGGGTAAAGAAGATGTTCTGGCAAAATAAAAAAGAGTTTGGGGAGATTGTAAGCATCGGTATAATATCTTCATGTTCTAAAGATGATTGGATTATGGGAATGGTTATGACATTATTATAAGGAAGTAATGGCATAGCAGTCATAGTATTATTACTGTGATTATCACTGCTTTGTAATCATAGCATTTTACCAAAGTAGTTGGTAAACTTTTGTCTATATTTGCTGTCGCTGGAAAATTTAAAGTAGTTTGTTAGTTAAATTTTATTTGTAAAAAACCTTAACTGTAATCTAGGAATAAAATTTTCCTAAAAGTAATCAGTTTTTCTAAATAAGATAAAGGTTGGAAAGTTGTAAGAAATTAACTTCATGTACTAAATATGAATAACTGAAGACAAGTATTTTGGCAAAGAGGTGCTAACAGTATTTTTCTTTTTATAACCAATATTTTGACAAAATCAGAAGCCTAAAAATGTACAAAAGATGTATTAAGCAAAAAGAGAAAGCTGATTAGATGTTGTATCATTTTTTGTGTGTATTGATACAATATGTTTTTGTAATGACTTTTTATTTTTTATTCTTCCTTTATTGTCTTAATAGAATAGCATGTGATAATAATATTTAGATATAACTAATTTGTCTTAAGAATGGAGAAATACTGTGTAAGTTATTAGTCTACCCACTTACACATGTTTGAAGAGTATATAAAGTTAAAGTGTGGATTATGCCAATATGAAGTACTTTTAAAATAAAGATTGAAGATTTTATTAGATAATAAATCCTACCCATAATCCAGTAGTAATTTAATTTGCCAAGATAAAAATATTAATATGCCAAGAAACAACCACTTCCTTTCTGGCATGTCTATTAGAAGGATTTTTATTTCTTTTTAAATCTATGCAGATTGTGTGTTTTCATATGTGTTCATTGCAGAGCCTTGGCATTTCCAGGGATTGGATCCCGAAGGTACCCTGAGTTAATATGGATACAGTCATCCTTTGATGAAAGGGCACTGGTGACATATATAGCTGGCACTAGGACTCAGTTCCATATGTGTTCCTACTGAGTTTTTAAGATACCTTCATGAAGATAGCTGAAAGAGCTCCCTGCTGGCCAGGGGATATATGTCTTATAGTTGCTATTTGTTACCCTTAGGGAAACTGTAGGGCCATGACTCTTAGCTGCTTTCCTCTGTTGATATAGTCATCCCAGATAGGATGTTCTGAGCTTGCCCAACAAGGCATTTACTCAGAAATACTCACGCTTAGCATTGTGGTCAAATAAGAGAGATGGGTATATTGTGGAGTTTTTGTGGTATAAATGATAGTGCTTAATAAAAGAACAGTGTATTTATTTCTTACTCCTTTAAATCATTACATACTGAGGATATACCAGATATTCATTTGTTCAACTGATACTTGAATGGCCTCACATGTGTTGTGATGTGGGAAATGAGGAATACAGAGAAATATATATTACCTGATGCTGTCTTCATTCGTATTTTCACTCACTGGACAAAAATTTATTGAATGTCTGTCTGCTCTGTGACAAGCATTATACTAGGTACCGGTGACTAGGATTAGGACGAGGAAAAGAGATACAAAAATTAAGATTGAGTCAATGTTCTTAAAATCTTCTTAATAAATAATTACAGAATAACAATAGAGGAATATAGAATTGGTTCCAGTGGTTAAGATAGATAAACTCATATATCACTTTAAACCAATACTATTATAAATGTCTATAGGGCAGATATGATTAACTGTCAAATGACTGTAAAACCATGCAAATCTTGTGATACAAAATTTTGGGGCTGAAATCCCTTGTGTATCTTTCCTCACATCCAGCTTTCGCTCGAACATTTTTGGTAATTGGGAGATCACTATTTGTAAGGCAGCTAATAAAGGTTTGCCTCTTTGTAACTTAGTGATTTAATGTATACCTATATCCAGTCCCTTTTCCCCAAAAAAGCATATGTGTTGCCATTAACTCATTATCTGAGCTCCAATTTTCCAGTTCTTTCCACCACTTTTATCACTCGATTGCTTTCCTCTGGATGTGCCTATTTGTTAATGGTGCACTTCAAAGGAGGTGCTCAGGAGTGAATACAATATTCCAGAAGAGATTTGGAGTAGAGTAGAATGGCCTCTCCCTTAGTTTTCACATTGTATTACTATTGATGCATTTACCTTGCAATTTTGACACATATGTAGTGGGTGATAACATAAAGATCTCACATAAGTAAGTAAGGCACACCTCCCTTCATCTTAAATTTAATCATCTGAATTTCTCCAGCACAATGAAGAACTTCATATTTATCTTTGTTAACTTGCATCTTTCCACTTGCTCTTAAATTGTCTCTCTAGGAATTTGCTCCATTAGTTTTTTCCCTACATTTCCTTTGGCTTCTACATCTCTCCTTCAATGACTCCCTCTTCTCAAGCTATTTCCAGTTTAAACACTTGCCAAGCTTCTCCCTGTTTAAAAATACCCTTCATTGATCCTGTATTCTATTCTAGATGATTTTGTATTTCTCTCTCCTTCCCCTTATGTTTTTCTTAAGTATTAATGTACCTTAAGGGTCTGTTCTGTCCCCTTTTCTTTTCTGTCCCATCGTATCTCATATGGTTTCTAGATAATCATCCTTTCCTTATTTATTTATTTATTTTTTTTGAGACAGAGTCTCACTCTTTTGCCCAGGCTAGAGTGAGTGCCGTGGCGTCAGCCTAGCTCACAGCAACCTCACACTCCTGGGCTCAAGCAATCCTCCTGCCTCAGCCTCCCGAGTAGCTGGGACTACAGGCATGTGCCACCATGCCCAGCTAATTTTTTCTATATATTTTTAGCTGTCCAATTAATTTCTTTCTATTTTTGGTAGAGACAGGGTCTCGCTCTTGCTCAGGCTGGTTTCAAACTCCTGAGCTCAAACAATTCGCCAGCCTCGGCCTCCCAGAGTGCTAGGATTACAGGCGTGAGCCACTGTGCCCGGCCAGAAAATACTTTTTAACACACTGACTGCCATGTGAGTTGTATTTAACTCAGGCTAGTTTTGAACCTGGGGCTTCATGAAGCAAAATCCTGCAGTTGGTTCATGAAAATCTTGTTGACGGTCTTATCGTTACAATTAATATTGACAATTTAATTCTAAAAACATGGATTGCATTGCATACAACGCATGTACAGAAAACAATAAAAAATAACAAATTAGAAAGGATCATTTTGTTTTAATAAAATACCATGGCCCTATGGAAAGATTTTTTTTCTAGTGTGGTTGTCAATGTTTTTAAAAATGCCCAATACAAAATCATGTAAATTTTTATTAAGAATCTCTTATATTTTTAAAAGGCAGTGATAAAAACTGCTGTATTTGCCATATCAGCGGCCATTGCTTTAAATCCTGCACCCGCCCCAAAACTCCTTTGTACAACTGCTCCCTCCTCTGTTTTATTAATCCTTCCAGATAGAGGATCTAGAAACTTTGTGTTAGACAAATTAAACACTGTAGCACTACAGCTCAATTTAAATGAAATTGAATACAATTGGACACATTAACTAAATGGAAATGTACTGCTTAACATACCTAAACAGGAGCAAAATTGTTTAAAAACAATATATGAGTAAGTTTCAGGATATTTGTGAAAAGCCTGAAATTGTATACAATATTTTGAATATGAATACATTTTTCTAGAAAGAAGGCTGGAAACATTTTATTGTATTCTCAATGGGACCCGTTATCCCAACATAGTTTAAAACTCAGGTTTGAATTAACATTACTAAAGACCTGAAAATCAAAACAAACCACAAGGTGAATATGTCAGCATTGAAAAAATACTGAATTTTAAAAATAGAATACACATTTTCATACTCTTTAAAAGTAATTACACTGAAGATAAGAAGGGAAATTTGTCAAGTTAAAGCCATGTTTAGACATCATGAGAATCTCTAACAAGAACAGGCTCCAAAGAATTTCCTTAAAAGAATAAGTACATACACTTCTGAATGCTTTAAAGCCTTAGAGGAACCCAAGCCTAAAGACCTTAAGTTTAAGTTGCTGCTGTCAAAGTTAACCAGAGTATATGAGCTAATTTCTCCTGTTTCTGGTAATCAGCCAAGATTCATCTCCTGTTTTATTCCACGGATCTAAACAAGGCATTTAAATTATAATAAGAATGCGTAAAACCTCCTTTCCCCTGCGGCCTCTGCTCAGGCTGGTGCAATCTGCGTAGCTCTGAACATGCGCAGAGCGGCCAGCTGTGGATTTCAGCAGATGCAACTTCAGTATAACCTGAAAGCAGGGCATCCTTCACCTATCGGAAGAGAGGAAACAGTGGTAGGTGGACAGTCTTCGGTTTTCGGATGCTTTCCCCTGAATGAGAAAACTCCTTCTATCAGGACCTCAGAAGTCTGACCGCCCTGTGTGACACCAAGATAGTTTATTCAGGACGTCAGCCAGGTGGTGGAACAGGATGCTCCAGTGTTCAGCACCTCGGAGGCACGTCAATTTGAACAACTATCGACACAAAAAAATACCTTTACAAGAGCTAAGAAAACCAAGTGAGAGGAGATTATAACACCTCGGTGTAGCAAAGGAATAAAAGATGAACTGAGGCCGGGCGCGGTGGCTCACGCCTGTAATCCTAGCTCTCTGGGAGGCCGAGGCCGGAGGATCGTTTGAGCTCAGGAGTTCGAGACCAGCCTGAGCAAGAGTGAGACCCCGTCTCTACTAAAAATAGAAAGAAATTGGCCAAACAACTAAAAATAGAAAAAAATTAGCTGGGCATGGTGGTGTGTGCCTGTAGTTCCAGGTATCTGGGAGGCTGAGGCAGGAGGATTGCTTGAGCC
>CAUYSK010048279.1:0-49637 GCA_963575035.1 Avahi laniger
TTCCCAGGGCATATAAGCAAGCACCCGACAATAAACGCGGAGGCTTGATCAGAACTTTGTCTTGCCTCCATTTTGTGTGTTTCTTGTCCCGTCTTTCCCCCTCTCTCTCTTTTCTTCTCTTCACCGGCAGGTAGTCCTCCCCTTACCCCCACGCTGTATGTCCCGTCGGACGGGACACTTTTTGCTGCTACGGCAGCAAGAGTGTTTAGAAGCATGAGACGGTCAACCGTAGAATCTGGGGAAAACTAACAATATTTAAATAGCAGGTCAAGAAAGAGTATCCAGTTAAGACAAAAAGCAGGTATAAGAATATGAAGGCAGGAGTTTTAACAATGAGGGAAGCAAATACAGTAGAGAGCACCACTTTGGTAAGAGGGGATCTGTGTATTTTAGACCCTCTGGAGAGATTGGTGACATGTGTCAGAAAGGTCTCAGTAGAATTACAGAAGAGATCGTGAGAAACAGCAGTGAGTTGGGAGCTAAATGGAAGGTCAGGAAGCGGAGATGGTGAGGACAGGCTTCTCCTAAAAAGCCAGGCCAAAGGGAGAGGGAGTCCTTGTACACCAAAGGGAAGAAAGCTGGGGCTGGACATAGGGCGAAGATTCAAAGCAGAAGGACATCCCAAGATTCCTCAGTAGCTGAGAGAGGAGCAGACCCTGAACGTGGGTGGAGGAGCATGGCGTGGACAGGCAGAGACACTGAGAGCAGAGGAACAGATAAGGAAGAATGTCATGGGGCCAGATGTGTAGCAGGGAGGTGGGGGAGTTTATGCAGGACTCAAGAACCGTAGGTGCTAGCAGAGGCATGCTGGCTGATTGCATACTTGCATAAATATAGTTATTATACAATCCATATATAGATTATGCTTTTCAAGGAATTATAAAATATAAAATGTCAAAATTATACAAAAGTCATCTGTTTTAGACATTTATAAAATACTTAAGTGTATTGCCATGTTCTTCATTATGAAGAATAAATCTTTATTGTACAGGACTGGGACACTGGGCCAACTCTGGATTGGCCTCATGATATGCTCTGAAAGCTACTTTAAAAAATAAACCTCTGATATCCATTTGTTTACTTGTCTTCTGTCTCTTTCTCATAAAAGGTGACTATAGAAGGCATTTCCAGTAACTGTAATTTCAGTTGTTTCAAAGCCAGATGAACAGTAGTGTCCTGCAGTCTCATAAGCTTTACATTTGCCCAGAACATTGCTTAAACTTGACTTCAGACTTCTATCATGCTTGACATTCTAAGATGCTTGCATAAGATTCCATCCTGCTTGTTCTTCTACGGAGTTCATGATATGATGAGATAAAAATGTAATGAGATAAAAATCTATAGGCAAATTACTTAATACATGGTAAGTCACTAGAAAGTTAGAATTGTTATAATCCCCATTCTGTGCTCTACCTCCAGTGATGTGCTTTTGGGAATACAAGTGGGACTCAAGGTTCTGATAATCCATGAACAGCCGTGACTGTGATCCAGCCCATCATAGGAACAGCCTGAGTCTGAGCAGGAGACCAATTCAGAAAACCTCCCTAACAATGGCATCAGGAACCCAGCAATCTGACCCTTACATGTCACAACATCTTTACAAGTTAATATTTAATTCGCGTGAACTCATTTCTAGGCCTCAAATACAAAAGTTTTCAGTGAGCATCAGTGATCACAACTTTCATCCTTCCTTAGACGAGCTGGCTGTTGCATTCACTTGGAGTAAACTGCACCTGTGATGCCAATCTCCCTCCGTTCCAGGCTGTCAGTTTTCTCTCAAACCCGTAAATGAAGTATGCATACCTGCAATTTCAGCAGGACAGATGGCAATGATTCAGCTCTTGCGGAAAAATAAATGTGGCCTTGAGTCCACGCTCCACAACTTTGATCGGTCAGATATGCTGGGAAACTCGCTGTGGGGCTTAGAGTTCCGTCAAGGCATCTCTTCACACAACTACGCTGAAGATAAGTGATCAAAGCATCCGTGCAGCATCTTGTGAAGAGCAGGCAGTAGATAAATGGTAGCCACCATGAATGTGAGGTTCTCAATCAGCATTTTAAATGAACAACGCTGCCACATAGGTACTGCTCAGGAGCCCGAGGTCATTAATTGTCCAAAATAACCACAGTGCAATTCCCCCTCTCCCTCTCTAGTCCCAACACACACACACACGTGTGCTCTCTCTCTCTCTCTCTCCCTCTCTCTCTCTTAAGCAAAGGGCATACATTCGAATAGATAGAAATAGCTTTAGCATTGCTTCCCTTTTTAATTTAGCACATCATTATGTTTTGTGGTTTCTTTAAGTGAATCCATGTTGCATTATATACTTTTCGTTTTAGTGTGTGTTTGCCAAAACTCTCCTAAAATTATCTTAGGTGAAAAGCATAGAATGTATGTTAAGGTCAAATCCATAAATAACTCATTCATTCAAACTTAAGTCCTTCATAAAGATTTTACCAAGTTTATAAAAGTATTCATATTGGTGTTTATAAGGCTGTCCCTTAAAAACACACATGAGAACATACATCTAATGTTGAGGATCCCATCATTTCTGCAGAAGCCAAAAGAGGTCCTAGGTGGCAGTCCTGTGTATATGCTGAGGACTCAAAAGGAGTGAGAAAACGAGCACATGCAAAGTCAACCAATGATGTGTCTTAAAAAACGATTGTATTTTTTCCCAATAAAAATGTACTTATAATCTTTTGAGAGAAAGAAGAAGAAAATAGGGTAATTTCATTTTTCTTAATTGCCAGTATTTATATAATGCTGGCAAGTGTTTCAATGGAGGAATCTTAGTGTCCATGGGGGCTTCCCTTTTTTGTTCCTAGGGGCATCTTATATGGCATTACAATTACTTAGTATGGTTTGTGGCTTTCTTTACACTAACTATAAATTCCACACGGCCAGAAGTATGTGTCAAACAGTAATTTTCACTTGTGAAAATTAAGTAGAGAAACACAGTAGACACTTTGATAGCTAGAAATTTTATGAAAAAGAAAAATTATGAAGCACATTTAGTTTAAAATTGCAATAGCAGCAATTTTTTCTTATTCTCCCCGAACATGGGTCAAATATTAATATAAAGTTCAGATAAAAGACTGCAATGCTTATTTATCATTTGGAGGCCATGGGGTTTGTAGTTCTTCATTTTTAATACAACTGATAAAAAATACTATGATATATAACAAAATACTAAATGTACATAGAAAAATCTCATCTTATCATCTGTTATACATTTAAAAATTTTGGTTTCAAGATTAACTTATTCCTGAGAATCCTGCATATTTATACTTGATTAATTCTGTAATTATTTTAACTTGCTTTGTTCTTAAATATCAGGTATTATCTTTAGATTAAAATGCTGGAAATAAAATGGGCTCATAACTTAATAATATCCACAAGGCCAGGCATGGTGACTCACACTTGCAGTCCCAGCACTTTAGGAGGCAGAGGCAGGAGGATTGCTTGAGCCCACAGTTTGAGGCTGCAGTGAGCTATAATTGTGCCACTGCACTCTAGGCTGGGCAACAGAGCGAGTCTCATCTCAGTAACAATAATAATGACAAAGATTTTTTAAAAATCCATGAAACAGGTTAAAAATAAAACACTCATTCAATTTATTCCATAAATATTGGTTGAGCTAGCACAGTGGAAATACAGCAGTGAACATAAATCTTTAAGTTTACTGGGGGAGGTAATAGAAATAATCAGGCTGCATACATACATACTACGGAGAAAATAAAGAGGATGGAAGTTAGGGAAATAAAAGTCAAAACGCAGGTGAAACTTTTATAGATAGGTAAGCAGTTTTCTTTCTTGGAGTCACATTCAAGATGGGTGATGAATTGCAATCTGAAGTTTGACATTTATGGTGTCCTTTTATTCATTCTAAGTTAGACACACCCCCTCCAACTGGCTGCCTTTATTCAGAGAAATATTAATTTCTTCATTTCAGGTCTCAGGCAGGGCCTCTCCAGACTCCCCTCTCTGGTTCAAGTTTGCACTCCAGGGCAGAGACCTACACAAAACTAGCGCCTGCACTTGTCAACTTGAGTCAGGGTGCCAGAGGTCATAGATCCTTCAGGGTTTGACCCTTGGTGACATTTCTGGGTGACTACCGCCAGGGGACAGGGGTGTGCTGGAGGCAGTGGCAGCTGCTCAGGGTTCACAGCTTGAAGTCACCTATGGCTGGAGTATATATGCCATGGCTGTTGGTAAATATACTACAAACCAGATCTTTCCCCTTGACTATCTGGTTGCTACAAATGTGAAATGTACCAGTGGCTGGGACCTATTTCTGGTGACTATCTTAGCAGCTGGAAGGCTCAGTTCAACCAAGCAGGTGAAACAGGCTTGAAATAGGAGGCTAAGAAAATCTGGGCTAATGAATCAACTATAGAGATAAGCAGTTTTCAATGAAGCCAACTAGGTAGAAGCTGCTATCATCAGACTTCCATCTTATGCTAAGTTGTGAATTTTCTCCCTCTAGTACTCTGCTTTTAGGAAAAAGGAATAATTGAAAATAAAACAAACTGAAAGCAAGATCTGATGAAAGAGATCGTGTCTAGGCCATTGTCTGCACATTCAGCAAACACCCCATTCTCTCTACAAGCTCAGCTTGCAAAGACGTTGAGACCCTAAGATGATCTTGTTGAAGCAGGAAGATAGGGGCATATGACAGAGATTTTCAACAACAGAGGCTTAAAAGCTGTCAGTTGACTGGAAAACAGTTAAACTGAATACCTTATTGAATGGTCCTTATTTTTCCTGAGGTTTTATTGTACATGACTGAGTAACTACACAGTCTAACAGTTTAACAGCCACTTTTTGCCACACAAACCTCCTCCAATCTGCTTTTGCGAAAGAAAGAATACAAATGCTTTACTCATGGCAAGGTTTCATTGGTGGCAACAAGGAACAGGAGGAAGCATGCGTTTGTGATCTGGGTCACCCACAGGAGCAGGAGGCAAGCTGCACACTTCCTGGATGTCTTTCCTTTGCATCCTCTGTTCTCTCGGGAGACCAGTGGCCACTTTCGCAAGTATTGTTATCTGATTTGTCTTTCAAATTTCCCAGCAATCAGGCCTTTTATTTTCTCTATTTTTTTTTAATGGAGACCCCTTTGGAAGCTCTAGTTCTTGGCTCAAAAAAGCACCCATGGGGGACTCTGATTTACACACAGAAACTTGAAATAGGTTAGATGGGGTGATCCATGGGGGGCAGTTTCCAGGTCTATTTAAAGGAGACAGGCTGTGGAGCAGGCCCACAGACATGAGAGGACGCCTTGGCTCCCCAGGGCATTGGAGAGGGGCTGATGTAACACAGTTCTGTGACAGCCAAGTCTTTTCTTCAGAATCATGCTTTTTACTGATAAATATTGTGAACATTACAGCCACACATAAGAATGTCTGACTAATCTCTTGGCACAGAGTGAAATCCTTGGGTTTTAAATTTGAAACAGTTGAAAAGCAAGCAATACACATTTAAGAATGCAGCAAGTATCAGACTTTAAGAAAGTCTATATATACAGTATTTTCAAATCTGAGATATTTAGACTCAAAATGAAAAGTGAAGTGTTCTTGGACAAACTACAGATTTTTTCTCTCTCTTTGTGGTTTTCCAGTAGTCCTGCTCAAATCAAGCCAGACTAGCACTGTCCACAGCTCATACGCTTTTCTGGGGCTGATTAACTACAGCAGGCTCCCTTTATTTTATTTTATACTCAGTATGCTTTAGGTTAAATTGGAGATATAAAAACTGCATTTTTAGGGGGATAGAATGTGTATGAAGAGGGCAGGAGACCAAACCCCAAAGAACTTGGACAGGGATTAATGTATTTAGTCTAGGGAAGAGGCAAAATTTCACAAGCATACACTTCATTAATAACAATACCATACGTTGGTATGGTGATGCTCTATTCACAAAGCAGACCTTCAGATGTGATCTCACGTGGAAGCAAACCGTGGAGGCTCACACACACACACACACACACACACCATTAGGAAAGAGAAGAAGAAGGCTCTGGCTTTGAAATAAATATCAATATTTCCATATGACAGGGAAAACCAGAAGTCTTCAAAGCAAAGGAAGATCTGTGGATTCTGATTCCAGAGTGCAGTGTGATATAAGAAAGCTTTTCATCAAGCCTGTCAAACAGACAGCAGCCTTACCGGAAGAGAAACAGAGGTACAGCGCATCCAAGCAGAGAGAGGCTGCTAGATATTCACTGCCCCCGTTTGCCAGTTAAGGTCTCTGTGCAATGATGTAAGAAATGTGCGTGCTTGACCAGTTGTATTATGATTTCTCTGTTCCACCAAATGTTTTTTACTTCCCTTTTGAAGGGAGAAATCCAGAGTTTTATTTTATTATTTTAATTTCCAGGTCTTGAACAGTGTCTGGTACATAAATATTATAAATAAAATAAATGAAAAAGATTTTTTATAAATGAATAGATGCCATAAATATGGAACAAATGATTTAGCCATTCAAGTCCTGGGTCTTAATGCCATGACAACCTATTCCACAGGTACCTATTATATCCAGGAGATTTTTCTCCATCCAACATTATAATGGCCAAAAGTTTCCCTTATTTATTAGTGATCTGAAGAGATTTGTGGCCACCTTCCTCAAAGCATCCATTTCTCCCCCATGTTACTGGCCAAAATGTCTCCTCCTAGGCTGTAATTCAAAGCAGAGGAACATTTGGAACTAGCCTATGAAGCATTCGGGATGAAAGGTACAAAGTAATACAAGTCTAGTCACGGTGTCCAAAGTTAAACATTCCCCTGTCCTATTTGTGCAAAAATTTTACAGCACTTCACCTTCATCCCTGTTTAATGGTTTAATTCGGATGCATTAACGGGAAAAGAGGAAAAAAAGATTCTTGGTTTGTCTCAGTGCTGACTCAAAAAAGATTTATGGTACTTTGCTGAGGTTTTGGCTGACTGTAGCCTCCCAGCTGCTGTTGAAAAGGTATCCATGCATCAGTCTTTATGTAAACACTCACAGCATTAACCACAGCTGCAATATAAATCAGAGCCACAGAAAATACTCTTGTTTATGTGATGAGCTGGAGCATCTCAACTCACTACCCTTCTGAGATGGACAGCTAGATAAAAGAAACTAGAATAAATGTGTGAGCAATCTTCAAGGACTCACAGGTAATTCCAAGACGTTATGGTACTACATGCACGGGGACACCCCACACTGTGCTGTCGTGACTGAAGCGATTCAGAGTGATGCGGATTTCAGCCTAGCACAAGGAAATTCTGAATTATTTTGACCAGATTCCAACACCTTGTCCCATCTCTTCAAGTAAGATTGGAATATTTGAACAACAGAAATGAAAGTTCTTACCAACTCCTTACTATAAACAATGATTTTGCATGTTGGGGCCATTTCAAATAAGGCAACAAGCAGGGGCTGTGAAGAAGAACATCATTAGCAAGATTGTAGGAGAATGCCTCTGCCACCTTCTTGGGCCCCATTTATTGCCAGCACTCAGGACAGATCTTGCTCTACCATGGTTTTTTAAAAACCCTTCTATAGTGTTTAATGGGATTTGACACTACAGGTAGTTGGATGGAATGTTAGCGTGCATACACTTAACCTGAGAGAGTTTACACTAGCAGGGGTGCTTTCTTAGCTGGAGAGGAGCAGTGGCACTATTATTTGACCCCTCTTTATGTTGCCGTAGATGATAAAACATACATTGTCTGGTCACAGTTGCTTTATGAGGTTCTCTCTATACTTTGAAGAGAACACAATAACTCTAAAATATTTTATCAAAGACAAATATGTAGGGAGCTATAAAAGGTAAGATTTAAAAAATTCTGTTTTAAGGGACAAATGTCTCTCAAATTCAGAGAAAGAGGTCCTGATGTCTCTAAAGGTAACCTCCTACTTTTTGTCTAAAAGCACCACAGTATGATATAGGAATGTGTCCTTTAATTTTTCTCAGCCATTTTAGTTTAAAATAAATAAAGAATAACTCATTTTAAATAGTAGAATTTTACGTTTACTGCCCTAGACTGCAATGATAAAATCAGGAACTTTGATATATAACTGTATTAAGTATAAGTTGCTCATGATTTGGCAGGGTCTGAGGTAGAGATCTCAATAAAATTATAGTTCTTTCTATTCTCTTCTCTCTCTGCCATCTAGCTACCTAATATCTATCTATCTATAATCTTCATAGACTGTGGAATTTAACACTTTAAAAGGATTTTTCCTTTTTATGCAAGTAATGTATATTCATTTAAATCATGAGTAATTTGTTGGTGTATATCCTTCGAGACTTCTTTTTTTCTTTCTCTCTCTCTTTCTCTTTCTGTGTCTGTGTGCATGTGTGTATGAGAGAGAGAGAGACCGAGAGAGAGAAAGGACACATACACTGTTACGTAAGACTTCTCTCAACTTCATGTGGTAAAATATGTCAGGTCCACCTATATTCTTAAAAGGCACAATGTTTGATGATCACCAACCATTTCAATTCATGAGTATATCTTAATTTAATTAGCTAGTTCCTCTGGGTTGGGCACTTAGTTTCTTTCCATCTTTTTTAAAATTTTAATGAAGGGGGGTAGCGAGGAGGACGTTCAATTTCTTTCTTTTTTTTGAGGCAGAGTCTCATTCTGTCACCCTGGGTAGAGCGCAGTAGCATCATCGTAGCTCACTGCAGCCTCAAACTCCTAGGCTCAAGTGATTCTCCTGCCTCAGCCTCCCAAGTAGCTGGGACTCTCGAACTACAGGCGCATGCCATGATGCCTGGCTAATGTTTCTATTTTTAGTAGAGATGGGATCTCACTCTTGCTCAGGCTGGTCTCGAACTCCTGAGCTCAAGCAATCCTCCTGCCTCCGCCTCCCAGAGTGCTAGGATTACAGGTGTGAGCCACCGCACCTGGGCTTTTTTGTTTTCTTTTTGTAATTATGAATAACACTATGACTGCAGCTACCTGTTTGCACATCCTTAGATATGGATATATCCCTAGACCAAGACATAGTGAGAGTATGGATAGGTTTATGACTTATAATGCTTACTTATAACTTAAAATGTACTCTGAAAACTGCATTCATTTATAAGTTGAATCTCATGAAATTAGTGATATTGACCATTTTTGCCTACAAAAACAATTTCATATGATTCAACATACATTTTACATACATTTTATTGAGTCTTAATAACCGCACATCATCACCACATCATCCCATAACCATTAATTCATTCACCTGTTTGGGAAATATGTATTGAGCAGCTCCCATAAACTACACATCATATTAGATGCTGTGTTTACGTGGGTGAACAAACCTTCCACGGTCCTGCTCTTTTGCAGTTTATTGTCCAGAGCAGAGGATATATAATAAAGATGAGCAATTGTACAATTAAAAATTACAGTAAGTTTTAGGAAGTAAGAGAAAAGGAGAGAATACTCTAAATCAGGAAGGGTTTCAGGGAAGGGCATTAAAACACAACAGACAGAATGGAGGAAAGACACTTCAGGCCCAAGAAACAGGAAGGTGAAGACTCTGCAGGCAAAGAAGCCTATTAGCACATTCAAGAAGCCTGAAAAAAATGTCAGAGTGGCTGAAGCATTGTAATCAAGGGACAAGACAACGAGGCTAGAGTTTGGAGCAGTGCAATTAACTTCTTACATATTTGCCAATTTCACAGATTAAAAAATGATATCTATTTTTTTCCTTTAACTTTTATGCTAATAGTAATTGAACTGAACTTTTTTAACATTACACTGGTCATTTAAAATTCTTTTATCTTCCTATTTTTGTCTTTTCTCCCATTTTCTATTGGAGCAATATTTTCCTTGTTCATTTTCAAGATTACATATAAATAATATTAATGATTTTTATTTGTTTTGCAATATTTTTCTCAACTCGTTACTTGTTATTGTCTTAGATAGTTAACTGTGTGTCTTTGTGAGAGTTACTGTATTGCATGCTACAAGGATCACTACTACCATGGGAATAAACTATATCAGACATGTCACTTTTCATTTATTTGCCATGATGGGACTGTATCTAGTACGCTTGTTGGAGGAATTTAAGAACTCTGCCTACAACCACTGCTTTTCATGCAGACATGTCATAGAAAGAATCCTTTTGTGGATTCTAAAAAAGGGGTGGTAACTCAGGTGAACTGATGGCATGATGTAACTATAATAGTTTTCTACGTTTAAACAACTTCAGCCTATTAAAATCATTGATGATTTCATTAGCTGTTATATGTCACCACCGAGTTTCCATTAAAGTGTTTTCATAAGAAAAACTGAGTACTCATTTAAAACTTGTCATGTTCTCAGTACTACAGCAGCATCAGCTACTGTAATTTCCCAGTAGGGGAAGTCAGGGAGGGCAGGCATTGTCATGCCCCCACTTGGGCAGTGAGAGTAAGTCCCTCCCGGAGCCAGGGGTCCTCTTGGGAGCAGATCCAGGTCAAGGCTTGGGCTCAAGCACTAGGTTGTTTAATGTTACCCACAGAGCAGAATTAGGAGTCATGGATTAAAAGAACAACAGAAGTAGATCTGGTTCCCTTTGAAGAAGAGCTACCTAACAAATATAATAGAATTGGAGACAACTCAGGATCATTTGAGAAAAGATTCTGTTACTGGTAACATAGGTACAATTCAGTGTAGAGGGGAAGGAATGATGCACAAGCATTCTTTCCAGCCTTAAGAACTTAAGATTTTATGAAAAAGAGATTTTAATGCACATAAAAATAGAACATGAATAAATCAAACTTTGTTCCCAAAAAGTGACTGGGGTCACCACTTGAGAGCCAGGGCTCTTGATTCAGCTGCCAGGGAAGCTGCCCCACTATTCCCGGAGCCTCCTCACACCTCCAGCACAGCTGTGGCCACTGTACCCAGCCTTGGCAGTAGCCACGTCCCACTGCCAGCAGTCTGGAATGACAGTTGTCTTCCTCGTGTGCAGTTTTCTCAAACCCACATTTATACAGAAGGAGACTCCCAAGTCTCAGTACTCTCATTTTTCCTGTGACTTTTGAGGAAAGATTTGGCAGTAGGTCATAATGGGAAGTAATTCATTTACAATGGTATTCTTAAAACTCTCTCTTCTACACATGATCTCTGGTTGCCATCTCTGGAGACATCTTGGGGAGTCTTTGCATAGGAACCAAATTTCCAATTGCTTTTCAAAGCAAGAGAAGTAGTGTTCTGTTGAGGCAACTGCTAGAGTGGTGTGCTTGCATCTATCTTCCCAGAAGTTTCTACAGGTAAAAATGATGCTTTCTTTTTCAAAGCATCAATGTCTCTCCTTGGGGCTTTGCCTTACTTTCTGTCAGAAGAGTTTTATTATCTGAGTTCTGAAATAGCAATGTCTCAATTCCTTTTTTTTTTCTTTTTAAAGTAATGCAAACTTTACAGCTCATAAAGCTTCGTTGGATTTACAAAGGTGAAGCTTGTTTTGGAATGTCTCCTGGAGTCTGGACTCATTGAGAGTTCTTTTTAACGTACTCCTCAAAAAAATTTAAAAAAAGAAAGAAAAAGGAAGTGTCAAGAAACCATAGAAGGGAGGTTTCATAAGCAAACAGGCTGAAGCAAGCCCTTCGTACAGTGTTGCTGATATGGAAATCTTGCCCACCCCCATCCCTTCATTTCTGCTGATGTGTTGGCTAATTCTGTGGCCAGGGGAAGTTAAAGGACTACAAGCTAAGCTGTAAGAATTTTGCCAAAACTAAAAGATCTGGGGCTGGAATTTCAGTGCTTGGATATAGGAAGGAAACAGTCCGATGTCATCACTAGAGGACACGCAATCAAAAACATAGTCCAATGGAATATATCTTTGTTAGAGATAAGAAAAACAAATATTGCAAGCTATATTTTATTGGCTTCTGCTTTGAAGACAAAATTGCAGGACTGTGCGGCACAAACCAACAAGCACCCTTACCAGTGTGCAGCGGGTCTGGCAGGAATCCTGTAATGAACCACGTCTCTACAGCTTGGAGCAACAATGCTAGAGCCACTGATCTACTGGCTCCCCCCTTGGGAAACCCCCATTCCTTTTCCCTTCACAGCCCTGGAAATCTGAGCAGTTTCTAAACTTGTTTAGAATTTTTATTTTATTCTACTATGGTTTCTCCACAGTGACAATTCCTAAAATAGACAATCCAGTTTACTGTCATCAAGAGAAATGAATATTTAGTTTATGAAGAGTAAACTATTTACTAAAAAATTACATGTAATGACCAGGAGATGGCATAAAATTAAACACAGCTCCTTGAAATAGCTCAATGGAGCCAATAATTCCAGGAACTACTATGTGAATGAATGAAAAGTGCCCTCCCACTGGTTTAGCACTTTACAGATTTTAGCATTCTTTCATAGCAAACATAAGAAGGCTTAATGACAAGGCGAAGGGATGGAAAAAAATATTCATGCAAATGGAAGCAAAAGAAAGCAGGTGTAGCCATTCTCATATCACATAACATAGACTTCAATTCAATAATAGTAAAGAAAGACAAATATGGTCATTATATAGAAATAAAGGGAGCAATTTGTCAAGAAGACATAGCAATTCTAAATATTTATGCACCTAACACAGGTGCACACAGATTCATAAAGCAACCCCTACTAGAGCTAAACAAAATGATAAACAGCAGCATCATAACAGCCAAGGACTTCAAAACCCCACTAACAGAACAAGACAGATCCTCCAAGCAGAAAATGAATAAAGAAACACTGGACTTAAATGGGACTCTAGAGAAAATGGGCCTAACAGACACTTACAGAACATTCTACCCCAAAACTACTCATTATACATTCTTCTCATCAGCATAATGAACATTCTCTAAGACTGATCACATCTTAGGCCACAAAATATGTCTCAACAAATTCAAAAAAATAGAAATTACACCATGTATCTTCTTAGACCACAGTGGAATAAAATTAGAAATGAACTCCAACAGAAACACTCAATTCTACACAAAGTCATAGAAATTAACCTACTGCTGAACAATTTTGGTCAAGTAGGAAATTCAGATGGAAATCAAAAGATTCTTTGAACTAAATGATGAAGGGGACACAAGTTATCAAAATCTGTGGGATTTAGCAAAAGTAGCACTAAGGGGAAAATCCATAGCCTTAAATGCCTACGTGAAAAAGACAGAAAGATCACAAATCAATAATCTGATGTATCATCTCAAGGAACTAGAAAAGGAAAAGCAAACCAAAACCAAACCCAGCATAAGAAAAGAAATAACTAAGGTCAGAGTAGGACTAAATGAAATAAAAAAAAATACAGAAGATTAATGAAACGAAAAGTTGGTTCTTTGAAAAGATAAACAAAATTGATAGACCTCTTGCTAGATTAACCAGAAATAGAAAGGAAAGGACCCAAACAAGCTCAATCAGAAAATGACAAAAGAGTTATTACAACTGATCCCACAGAAATACAAAATATCATCCATGAATATTATGAAAATCTCTATGCACATAAACTCAAAAATGTTGAGGAAATAGACAAATTCCTGGAAACACACAGCCTCCCAAGTCTCAATCAGGAAAAAACAGAACTCCTGAACAACCAATTATAAGCAATGAAATTGAAGCAGCAATAAAAAAATCTTCCAACAAAAGAAAGTCCTAGACCATATGGTTCCACAGCCGAATTTTATCAGACCTACAAAGAAGAGCTGGTACTCATACTATAGAAATTATTTCATAACATTGAGAAAGAATGAATCTTCCCCAACTCATTCTCATTCTACAAAGGCAGTATCACCTTAATACCAAAGCCAGGAAAGAACACAACAAAAAATAAAACTATATACCAATATCCCACATGAATATGATGCAAAAATCCTCAATAAAATTCTAGCAAATAGAATTCAGCAGCACATCCAAAAATAATCCACCACAACCAAGTGGGCTTCATCCCAGGAATGCAAGGATGGTTCAACATATGTAAATCCATAAATGTGATTCACCACATAAACAGAAGCAAAAACAAAGATCATATGATCATCTCAATAGATGTAGAAAATGCATTAAACAAAATTCAACTCAACAAATTGATAAAATTTGTTGATAAAAACTCAACAAAATAGGCACAGATGGAACTTATCTCAAAGTTATAAAGGCCATGTATGAGAAACTCACAGCCAACATCATAATGAATGGGGAAAAGTTGAAAGCATTTCCACTCAGAACTGGAACAAGACAAGGATGTCCACTGTCACCACTTCTATTCAACACTGTGCTAGAAGTCCTAGCCAGAGCAATCAGGCAAAAGAAGGAAACTAAGGGTACTCAAATGGGGAATGGGAAAGTCAAACTATCACTCTTTGCTGATGACACCCAAAGATTCTGCCATGAGACTCCTTAAATTGATAAATAAATTCAGCAAAGTCTCAGGCTACAAAATCAATATACACAAATCAGTATCATTCCTATACACCAACAATAGTCAAGCTAAAAATCAAATTAAAGCCTCAATACCCTTCACAATAGCTACAAAGAAAAAAAAATACCTAGGAATATATTTAACCAAGTAGGTAAAAAATCTCTACAAAGAGACTTATGAATCACTTAGGAAGGAAATTGCAGATGACATAAACAAATGGAAAAACACATTATGCTCATGGACCAGCAGAATCAACATTGTTAAAATGCCATACTACCCGTAGTGATTTATAGATTTAACACAATCCCCATCAAAACACCCACATAATTTTTCACAAATCAAGAAAAAATAATTCTGCACTTCATTTGAAACTAGAAAAGAGCCCAAATAGCCAAAGCAACCTTAAGCAAAAGGAACAAATCTGGAGGCATCACTTACCAGACTTCAAGCTATACTACAAGGCTATGATAACCAAAACAGCATGGCACTGGTACAAAAAAAGAGACATGGACCAATGGAACAGAACGGAGAACCCAGATATAAAACCATCCACATATTTCCCTCTGATCTTTGACAAAGTATACAGCAATATACACTGGGGAAAAGAATCCCTATTCAATAAATGGTGCTGGGAAAATTGGATAGCCACATGTAGAAGACTAAAACCAGATTCATATCTCTCACTATTCAAAAAAATTAATTCAAGATGGATAACAGACTTAAATCTAAGACATGAAACAATAAGAATTTTAGAAGAAAATGTTGGAAAAACTCTTCTACACACTGGCCTAGACAAAGAATTAATGAAGAAGACCCCAAGGGCAATCACGGCAACAACAAAAATAAATAAATGGGGCTTGATTAAATTAAAAAGCTTGTGCACAGCAAGGGAAACAATCAACAGAACAAATAGACAACCTACAGAATGGGAGAAAATATTTACATGCCATACATCTGATAAAGGGCTAGTAACCAAAATCTACAAGGAACACAAGCAAATCAGCAGGAAAAAATCAAATGACCCCATTAAAAAGTGGGCAAAGACATGAACAGAAGCTTCTCAAAAGAAGATAGACATTAGGCCAACAAACATATGAAAAAATGCTCAACGTCATTAATCATCAGAGAAATGCAAATCAAAATCACAATGAGATACCATTTAACCCCAGTGAGAATGCTTTTTATCAAAAGTCCCAAAACAACAGATTCTGGCATAGATGTGGAGAGAAAGGAACCCTTATATACTGTTGGTGGGACTGCAAACTAATGCAGTCTCTATGGAAAATAGTATGAAGATGCCTCAAAGAAGTAAAAGTAAACCTAATTATTTGATCCAGCAATCCCACTACTGAGTATTTGCCCAAAAGAAAAAAGTCATTTTATCAAAAAGACACTTGCACTAGAATGTTTATTGCAGCATAATTTACAATCACAAAGATGTGGAATCAACCCAAGTGCCCATCAATTCATGAATGGATTAATAACATGGTATATGTATACCATGGAGTACTACTCAGCCATAAAAATGAATTAATACATTTTGCTAGAACCTGAATGGAATTGTAGACAATTCTCCTAAGTGAAGCATTGCAAGAATGGAAAAACAAACACCACATGTACTTACTATTAAATCAGAACTAACCAATCAGAACTCACATGCACAGGTGGAAGTAAAACTCAATGGAAATCATGTAGGTGGGAGGGGGAGGAGGGGATGGGTGAAATCATACCTAACCAGGTACAGTGTACATTATGTGGGTGATGGGCACACTTATAACTTTGACGCAAGCAGTACAAAAACAATCTATTAGCCAAAACATTTCTACCCCTGTAATATTCTGAAATAATAAAAAAGGAAGGCTGAATGAAATCTTTTCTGATTTTGAGTTTGGCATTTTAACTGGGGTATCCTAAACCCTTTGGAGATATGTTCTCTGGAGCAGCTTGTGCATGTGGCATCTGCACATGTTCTGGGTGGTGAGTTTCATATGGGCAGGATGAGGTCAGTGCTCATACACCTGTGGCTAGCATTTGATAGATTATTGCAAATGCTGACGAATTTACCTAAACTTCTATATGTCTTTTCCCCTCTGTACAGAGCTAGCTCATTATAATGTTGTCCTTGTGTTCCATGTGACAAGTGGAAGCAATTTAAAAACAGCCTGAATTAAAGAGTCAAGCTGGATTTCCAAAACGTTAGATTTTTTATTCAATTCTCTCATTTTCCTAGCGTTCTGTCTCCAAAATTTTAGGGGCTTGCCTCCAAGTATCTAATCCTCCAGTGCCACTTCGTCTCTTCTGAGCAATTCAGGATGTTCTAGGCCTTCTTCTGTTAATTTTCTTCCCTGACATTTTGCTTAGTTACCCTCTACATTCTCAAAGATTTTGCCTGGGCTTGTAGTTATCTAGGAAAATGATATATTGTCACATTAAAGTGTTCTTTTAAAAAAAAGTGCTTTAATTCAATTGGTTGTGACACAAATAGGAGGTTTCAGGAAGAAAAGTAGAGATGAGAGAAATGGCTTTCGGCAAGAAATTATGCAGGTGACTTTCATATTAATGTAAGTCTTATACAAGTATAAGGTATATTTTCCTTCTAATGTGCAAAAACTTTAGCATCCGAAATGGCATGTAAAGATCTCTTTTATATTGAATTCTACTTTATAATTCACCAAAACGGAAGTAAGGCATTGTAGAATAACAGACGGCACAACAAATTTGGGATCAGAAGACCTGCTGAAGTCTTAATTAAACTCACAGACTTACTGTGACCAAGGTACTGGCCTCAGAGTTCTGATCTCTATGATGATAGGGTTACTAAGACTGGTTTCCTGTGGTTCTTTGCACAAATTGAAATAAGTGTGTGAAGAGTACGTTGCAAAGAGCAAAGTGCTACAGAAATGTAAAATACTAAGTAAAAGTTAATATATTAGGCATCTAATAGGTATTAATAACAGCAAGGTCTGACCACAAGCAAATACCTATTTTAAGTACTGACTTCTTCCAAAAATCCAGGGCTAGACTGAGGAAGGAAAGGCTTATAAATCAAACAGTCTCTGTAAGAAGCCTCCTTAGGAAGTCAGCAAAGATTTAATAATTTTAGCATTTAGTTTTAATTAGCTTTGAACAATTCCAGAAAACTACTAAAAATTTATACTTTAGATTTTACCTAAAATGACTATAATATATTGTTCTAATAGATGACAACAAAGACACTGAAAGATTTTTCATGACTAGATAAAAGGAAAATAATCAATGAATTTTATAAATTAATTTATTTTGAACAAATTTTTCAAAAAGCAAATTTCCAAAACATGAAAGAGAAGACTAAGTAATGATTATTCCTATTTCAAAAATGAGTTTACATTCTTACTGTGGTTTCAAGAGAAGACTCTAAAAAGTGAGAACTTTACTAAATCTTACAGGTTGTACCAAAAAATCAATTCTGAGCCACCATTTAGCTGATGGATACATGTCAATAAAATAGTTAGAACTGACAATAAGAATGCAAAAAGAATTTATATTACATACTACAAAAGTCATACCAGCATAATAAAAAGTGTGTACTTGTAAAAAGTCTGTAGTTTGCTTCAAAAATACTTCAGCAGAGTCAATGTGAACTTCAAGTATGTTAGTTGACTTTTATATACACTCCAGGGATAGTCAGTTTCCCTCATCAGAAACACAAACTCCAGGAGATGGTTAGTCAGCCTTTCCTACAAAATGCCACACTCCAGAAGACACTACTAGCGCTTTGGTCATCTTTATCTCTGATTAACACGGGGATTTGCTGTTTATTAGGATAAATGTTAAAGTGAGTGTTCACTGGTGAAATTGGTAGCGTTCAAGATAAGTGGATTAGCGAGTGCATGACAGAACCCTGGCATGAGTATGTAATAAAAATCTAGTGAGTTCTTCCTCCTTCACTCTAATGCACAGGTACATTTTCAGTTAGGCGAAGTGATTCTACAATGGTGTTAAGTCTAGTTACTGATTTCACAGGATGTGCTATACTGATGCCAACCACAAATATAACTGAATCCTACCTATAAAATATTTCAGTGTTTTCTAGTGAACATTCCATGCAAGGTATCCTTGAAGTTCCTTCTAGGATTAGGAACAGAACTTTATGAAAAATATAGGAAAGGACACATTACTGCTTCTGTACCTGCTGATAAAAGAATTCAGTCTGAGATGTTTTCATGGTTACCCAGAACTGTAGCAAGGTTGTAGAAAAAATACATATGGTTCTAAATTTCTTCTAAATATCAAGGAATTTTGGTATTTACTAAAAATAACTTAGTAATTGTGCAGCCTGTTTGTAAAAGCAAGCCTTTTGTAAACAGGTTGCTTTTATGAAAGCACTTTCTGCAGAAAACAGATAAAATGCATCCACCTCAATGCAAGGCCAAAAGTCCTTTAAAGAGGGCTGAATATTAGAACTCTGAATATTCACACAAAGATAGTCATTTATTGGTTAGTAGAAATGGTAGTTATATCTATTTTGAGATAAAATTTCTCAGGAAGTAATTATATACATTTTGAATATTTTAATTGGCTTATGACTGAGAAATAGGAAATATTTTTTTCTCATTTCCTGCCAGTTTATAGCAGTCTAAATCAATACTAATGCAGGATATGAGTGATGGATCTGTGTACATTTGACCTTCACAAAGGCAATGCAACAAGTCCTATGAGAACAAGAAAAATCAAACAAATTACATGAATACTAACCTGAACATGCTCAAATAATGCTTAGAGAAAAGAGATTGGGCAAAAAATATTCTGCTTCTATTCAACACTCTTCCTAGGGATCTCCCAAGGGCTGTATTCTCCAGCCCAGGGATGACAGAAGAGCTCTAAGAATCCAGAAGCCCACTCTCCTTAGTCCAAGAGCAAAGGGTGAGTGAGTTAGGAGAGAACAGTCAGCCAGTCTGGCCCGGGGGTCTACGCTGCACCAAACCTTTCTATTCCATCTGGATAAATAATCTCAGGAAAGCTTTCAGTCAGGTTGTGACACTAGCCACATTTGGCAAGAAAATTATATTCACACTGCCAACAAGGCCAGCTTAAGCAGAATATCTGAGGGGTATGCAGAGAGGGGTCTTTTTCTTCCCAGAGTGTGAAAGAAGGCATTATTACATACTTCAAAGGGAAAAGGGAAGGGAAAATCATTCAGGTAACTGACAGACTGATGTGGTCAAAGTGATGCCTCTTCTGTTCCTCAAACTACATTCTCCAAAATGCCTGTCATCGATAATAAAACCAATGAACAGAAGGAGGCAGCTTCCTCTGGACCAGAATGCTTTCTAATAGTGTTCTTGAAACACAGCAATATATTTTCAAAGATTTCACAAAATCATTTTGGATGAATAAGATTAAAGTCATAGCGATGGTTTTTCTTAAATCTTATGAAAACAAAGGAAAACAATTTTTTTTGAGCATAGTTCCATGTGTCGCCCAGGCTAGAGTGCAGTGGTGTCCGCCTAGCTCACTGCAACCTCAAACTCCGGGGCTCAAGCCATTCTCCTGCCTCAGTCTCTACAGGCACACCATCATGCCTAGCTAACTTTTCTATTTTTGGTAGAGATGGGGTCTCAGTATGTTGCTCAGGCTGGTTACTTTTTTAAAAATAAATTAATGATGGATTGAACTTGATTCACATTTGTTAATGGTTGCTAAAAATATTGGCTTCACCCTATATATTTCAATGAGGGTTAATATTGAAAATAAATGATAAGTTATAGCTTAACTCCAGCCAGGGGGTTAGCACTACATAATTTCTATTGTAAATTAGCATTCTCTATATAAAGAGACAGATATAACAGTGTAACAGTCACCTCATCACTTAAAAAATTTGAATGTCTATTGTGTGCCAGGCGCCACACTTAATACTGAAGGTAAGACACAATCGAGCTTTTCCAAGGGAGTTCACAATTTGCAGAAGAGGCAGGCACAGAAACACATAAAACACACACTTGAAGGACAGAATGGAAGACAAAGATTGAACAAAATATGCACTGGCAAAACAAAAAACAAATGCATGCTACTTTGTCTTTTCACCTGAGACCTCAGATCACCAGGTGAATACTGCTTATGTCTTCAGCTATTCCTTTCAACTAGAAATGTAAGCTACTGTAAATGTGGCCTTATCTGTTTCTAGCACCGATACCATCTGCCTCTCCTCTGTGTCTCCAAGAAGATGTCTTTTCTGAAGCACAGATCCATTCATAATGATCTAGAGCTGCCGTCCCCAGCCCCTGGGCTGCAGACAGGTGTCAGTCTGTGGCCTGTCAGGAACCAGGCCGCACAGCACAAGGTAAGCAGCAGTGAGTGAGCAAAGGTGATCTGCACTTACAGCCGCTCCCCATTGCTCGCATCACCGCCTGAGCTCCACCTCCCGTCAGATCAGTGGCAGGGCAGGAGCACGAACCCTACTGTCAACTGTGCACACGAGGGATCTAGGTTGTGCACTCTTTAAGAGAATCTAATGCCTGAAGATCTGAGGTGGAGCTGAGGCGGTGATGCTAGTGCTGGGGAGTAGCTGCAAATACAGATTATCATTAGCAGAGAGGTTAACAATGTAGTAATAATAGAAATAAAGTGCACAATAAATGTAATAATGCATTTGGATCATCCTGAAACCATCCACCACCACTCGTACCCCATTTGTGGAAAAATTGTCTTCCATGAAACTGGTTCCTGGTGCCAAAAGGGTTGGAGACCACTGAAGTGGACGTTTCCTCCTACAGCATCACGGCCAAATGATCTCAGTATTTATTTCAAACACTAAACTGACAGGCATTTTCCCTTCCCTGTTCCCTTGTTCCCTCTTCTATATCAAATCTGAGTTTCCTCATCTGATTCATATACTACTTAAATGGTACCTCCATTCATGGAGTCAGCCTCTCTTTCCCTTTCCTCCACATGGAATTAGACAGTAAGTGTTTTGATTTTACTTCCAAAATACTTCTTGAAGCCCTCTGCAATTGCCCTAGTTTGAGTTCTCATCACTTTTCACCCGAAAGTCTGTGAAAGTTGATCGTATGAATTGGGCCATTCTTGTCATACCCAACTAAAACAGTTGGGAAGTCAGGGAGATAAAAGCACTTTGGGCACACAACACTGCTCTAAAAATGTAATTATCTTCAGGTATCGCTGCTGAAACTGCCTGCTATAACCCAAAACCAGTTTTATCTAACATTTGCTGAAACAACCTGCTGCAACTCTGTGACTCATTTTACCCACCACGACTGCTCACCAGTCGAAGCTTGCCAGCTAATACCATTAAACTTACTTCCAACACACATGTAACATCCATCTTTTTTTATAAAACCCCCAACCTCTTCTTTCATCTTCGAACACTGAAGACCACCAGTCTATGCATATGCTCAGAATTGTGATTCTTGTATCCCAAATAAAATGTTAAGTTTAGAGATTCGTCTCACATATTTTGTTTGACTTTGTCAAGTCCCTGACTGGTGTTTCTGCTTCCATTGTCAAATCCCTCGTCACACACATACATACCCACACCACATATGCCTGTGGATAAAAACTCACACTGTTGGCAGATGATTTTTCTAAAACAGTATTTGTTGTGTTTTTACCACTGCTTAAAACCCTCACCAGCTTCTGCCACCTGTAGGCTAACTTCCAAACTCATATAAATGATATCCAAGACCTTGCAAGTTCCTGGATTACTTTCCATGGCTCCAATGCTGGAAGAGTTTTTCAATCATTCTGTTGGGAACCACTTCACTTAACCTTATAGTTATTGCTATAAAAGCTTCATCGTTGTTATTGCAGGGATTTGTTTTTATGTCTACCTCTAACTGTGGATGCTAAACTCCCCAAGGGAAGCAGACGATAGCTTACTTATCTGTGACTCCCTGAGCCTAGGACACTTCCTGGAACACAGTATGCACAAATATTCAATAAATATTTATTGAATAAACGAATACATATGCGATATGAAACAGAAAGGTGTTATTAAGAATTCCATCACTGCCAAACATTATAAATAACTATAACTATTATTTGTCAAGTGGAGGGCTTCTTATACTTGTGAAACTATCTCAAAAACATTACCTAATTTGGACTTCACAATACGTCTTGAGGAAAGTCAGAATGATCTTGAGAACCTATGACTGGTTAGTGACAGAGCCAGACCAGAATCCACTGTTGCGATCCCTCCACTCTTCACTAATCCCCAAAACAAACAGCGAGTGAAGAATTCTAATTTGTTCCACTTACGATCACTAGCTTTTTTAAAAAAACTTATTTTCTTATTAGGTTATAATTTATAGAGAATAAAATTCACTTTTTTGGCATATAAGTTTTCAAGATCTGACAGAATATTGTAAATGTAATTATATGATATGTAGCATTCTGATACTGTCTTCTTTCACTTAGCATAATACATTTGAGATGTTCTTGTGGGTATCGATAGTTTGTTACTTTTTATTATTGACTAATATTCCACCCAGGGACTAAGTTTATTTATTCAGTCAATAGCTGAAAGATATTTGGATTGTTCCCAGTTTGAGACAATTACGAATAAATCTGCTTTAAACACTTGCTTAGAAATTTTTGTGTGAACATAAATTTTTCATTTCACTTGGTAAATATCCAACAGTGGAGTTACTGGGTTGAACAGTAAGTATATGGTCCACTTTATAACATATTGACAGTTTTTCAAAGTGGCTATACAATTTTACATTCTCACCAGCAATGTATTTTAATTCCAGTTGTTCTACATCTCCAAATCTTCCTCAGCATTTAGAATTCCTCCTTCCCTTGCTCCCTCTCTCTTTCCTTCCTTCCCTCCTTCCTTCCTTCCTTTCTTCTTTCCTGCCTTCCATGTTTTCCCATTCTAAGAGATGTATAGTGGTAAATCCCTGGTTTTAATCTGCACTTCCCTAAAGACTAATAATGTTAAGCATCTTTTCATGTGTTTATTTTCCATCTGTATCTTCTCTGGTGACTTGTCTATTCAAATCTTTTGCTCCCCTTTTTTTTAAATTGAGATTTATGTTTTCTTAGTATTGAATTTTGAGAGTTTTTCATAAATTCTGGATACAAGTCCTTTATCAGATATGATTTATAAATATTTTCTCCCAATTTTTGGCTTTCGCTTTTACTGTCTTGGTGGATTTCGAGGAGCAGAAGTTCTTAAATTTTGATGAAGTGACATTTATCAAATTTTTCTCTTATTAATCATATTTTTGGTGTTGTATTTAAGAAATACTTGTCTTTGCCTAACCCAATATCACAAAAATGTTCTCCTATATTTTTATAAGAGTTTTATGGTTTTAACTTTTACATTTGGGTCCATGGTCCATTTTGAGTTAATTTTTGTACGTGGAGCAAGGTAAAGATTTCAGTTTTTTTTTTTTATATGAATGCCCATTTGTTCCCACACCATATGTTGAAAAGTCTTTTCTTTTTCCACAAAATTGCATTTGCATCTCTGTTGTAGTCAATTGACCATGCATGAACGCATACATCTATTTCTGGACCCTTATTCTTTCACCACTGGCAAACTGAGTTGACTACTATCGTTTAATAATGTTCTGATCACCTCCTATTCACTGCACTGGTGAGGGAGGGATTCCCTGCTCTAAATAGAAGAAGATGGCTGAACACACAACACAGGGCAGATCAGACTGGCAGCAGTTTATTGCTCACATCTATTCACAGCCCTGTGAAGCAGGACACTGCATACAATGCAGGAGCACATAGGGGATGCACTCGGAAACAGGTGAGCAAGCGGGCGCAGTGAGAGGCAGAGGCAGGCTTTGTAACGTCAGGAGGATAGGGTGCTCCTGGTCACCATGCGAAGATGAGATTGGTTTATTTGAATAATTTGTGGCTGGCAGAGAACTGAAGCTTGGTGGACTGAGGACCAGGTGGAGTGCAACTGGTCCAGCTGACAGGGAACTATCCAGGTGAGGAGGCTTTCTCTCTGTGGGGGGCACATCTGCTGAGAGCAGGGAAAGCACAGGAAGGCCTTAGGGTGCCGTGAGGCTTAAACATGCTGAGGTAGCACCTGAAATTTTAGGTCTTATTCTACACAAAGTAAGTGTTGAAATCAGATAGTGTGAATCTTCACACTTTCAGTTTCCATTTTCAAAATTACTTTGGCTATTCTAGTTCCTTTGCTTTTCCATATATAAAATTGGCTTGTTGATTTCTATAAAAAAAAATCCTGCTGAGATTCTGACTAGAATTGTGTTGAATCTATAGATTAGTTTGGAGAGAAACAAGATCTTAACAATAGTGAGTCTTCCAATCCATTAACACAATGTGTTAATATCTCTCCAGTTATTTAAGTTTTGTTGAGTTTATTTCAGCAGTCTATGAATCCTGCACATATTTCGTTAGATTTACATCAAAGTATTTTATTTTTTTTGGTATTATTAAATAAATCAATTCTCTCAATTCCTGCCCAACACCTTATTCTGCAGATAACTAGTGCTGGGGAAGGGGGTGAAGGAACAGTCCAAGCTTCTAGCCATCTAAAGAGAGAAGTCCCCCAGGAGAAATCAGTCACTAAGCAAATAATAATAATGATGAGAAGGAAAATTTCATTTTCAAGAAATTAAGATAATTTATGGCTATTTTCCAAGTCTTCAAAAACCATACAGTGTTCAAGACACTAGCTTTTTTCTGAAGCTGACACACACTAGAGCAGGCTGGTGAGTGACGAGAGCCACTGAAAAGCCTGATGGAATTCCTGCTCTGGGGGCTGCTGGGCAGACCAGGTCAAGGCGATGGGAAAGTCCACAAAGTTATGCCTCAGCCCCACTCCACGCTGACAGGTCAGCTGGCAGAAACACGCCTTTGTTTCGTTTACTTAGGTAACCAAATGTGAAAGCTATCGATTTCTAGAGATGCCTTATATCCGTAAGTGGATATATAAGCTTGACTGTTGAGAAAATACTTGGCTGTAACTACCTGAGCCCAGGGACAGAGAGGTGAGGAGAAGGCACCAGCAGCTCCAGGATGAGGAAGAGCAGCTGCACTATACTGTGTCTGCCTGGGCTCTCCAAAGGCTGGAATGCGATCTCAAGATGCAAGGGCAAGGAAGAAGGAAGTGCAGCTGGGAAACAGGGAAGCCATGCCAGGATGTGTTATCAACTGGCCACCATCTGGGGCCACTCATTGCTTGATGTCACAGGACAGTCTTCCAAGAGCCCAAACAGGTAACTGACAATCCATCTTGGGAGAAGGAAAGACAGATCTGTCCTCCAGCCCCTGACTCCCACTGATGGAAGGCTCACCCCATGGGGTATCAATCCCGTTGGTAGGTGTGGTACGCCCCATCTCCCAGAGGCTTCCTGGCATCTCACACCTAGAAATTGACAGAGAAATCTTGACACAGGCAGAGTTAACCATAGTCCACTCAGGACTTGTTGCCATGGTGATGGCTGTGGTGAAGACAAGTGTCCAGATGTCCCAGGGGCAGGTGAGACAAGAGGATCTGAAGCAATACATGAAAAATGTCTGGTTCTAGAGCAACCCAGAGTGCTGTGCCTTCTTCCCTTCCTTCTCTCCACTGTCATCTTCCCTGAAGAGTACAAACTTCATGAGATTGAATATGTTTGCTAGGGTCTAAAATTAGTCCGGTGGTTTCGATAATACATCAAACATTGCCACTATAAGTAGCAGAGAAGAAAAGAAACAGAATAGTGAAATGGGAAAAGGAGGAAGGAACAGAGTAAAAGAGGAGAAGGGAGAAGAGGAGAAGGGAGAAGAGGAGAAGGAAGAGGGGGCAACTGGGAGGCAGAGGGTGGAAACGGCTCCAGGAGGACAAATGTTTCCCGTCCTTGTATTTTGTGGTGGAATTGACACAGCAGATTTAACAAAAGAGTTTCTAGAAACTGGGCCAAATTACATTCAGATAATCACCAGTCTTAATCCCCACTGACAAAAATGCCTTGGGGAAGAAATATCTAGGTTGGGCTCTGGCAAAAAAATAAAAATAAATAAATAAAAATAATAATAATGATGGAAGAGCAGGGAGCTCTGAGACATCCCCCTTCCCCACCATTGTCTGGGGGCTTTACCTGGGATGTCTGAGGGAAGTCTTTAGTCTGGACATTTCCTCTCTCAGTTACCTATTATCTGGAGATACTGAGGTGACAGAGATATGAACTAGTAGTCACTAGAATGGAAGTGTTTGTATTTTAGTATTTTTCTTCAAACTATTTATCATTTCAGTTCTGTGTAAAAAACTTTACAGAGCTCCTATTTTGGGAAGTAAACTAACTTCAAAATAGAAGCAGCCTGTATGAGGAAGATCCCTGCTAAACAGGAACCCTATGTATGAGAAAGACGTCAGATAAAGCAGGAGTATCATGTATAAAGATCTTTGTATATTTTTCATATTTCCACTTATGTTTTTTCATGGCCTATGTAAAATTTCAAGCATAGCTGACTTTAATATTTCATATTTATCTTTTTGGATTAATTCTTTTCTTAGTAAATATTACCATTAGAATATTATAATGCTTACTTTTATATGTCTTCCACATTATAGAATACTAGCTCCTTGAGAGCAAGGATTTACATTTTTGTTGTTGTTTTTGATTTTAAGCTACCACATCCCCAGCATCTAGAAAAGTACCTAAAACATAGTGGGTGACCAATACATATTTGTTAGATGATTATGAATGAATAAACCTGAGTTGTGCTTTTCATAACTCTTTGACATCCTTTGTGGAAGGAGGGAATAATCCTCTTTCTGTTTAAAGCCAGTTTCCATTATTATTTCATGGAATTCATATTTTGGGCTTTGACTGACTTGGTTAACTGGAAGTAAGTTTTTATCAGATGAGTCTTATCTTGATCCAGTTCCATGATTATCAACAAATACCAACAGCCTAATAATAATACCCGTTAGTTGCAGGTTATAACATCACCACACACAAAACGGGTAGTGTTTCTATGTACTAACAACAAACTGTCCAAGAAAGCAAATTAAGAAAGCAATCCATTTACAACAGCATCAAAAAGAATACTGAAGAATAAATTTAACCAAGGAAAAGAAAGATCTGTACACTGAAAACTACAAAACATGGATGAAAGAAATTGAAGAAGACACAAGTAAATTGAAAAATATCCCATGTTCATGGATTGGAAGAATTAATATTGTTAAAATGTCCACATTACACAAAGCAACCCATAGATTCTATGCAATTCCTATCAAAATTTCATTGTCATTCTTCACAGAAATAGAAAAAACAATCCTAAAATTCATAGGGAGCCACAAAACACCCCAAATAACTAAAACAATCTTGAGCAAAAAAAACGAAGCTGGAAGCATCACAGTCCCTGATTTCAAAATAGTTTATAAAGCTATTATAATCAAAACTGTATGGTACTGGAATAAAAACAGACACATCATCCAATGGAACAGGATAGAAAGCCCAGAAATAAACCCAAGTATTTACAGTCAGTTGATTTTCAACAAAGATACCAAGAACATATCACGGGGAAAGGACAGTCTCTTCAACAAATGGTGTTGGGAAAACTGGATTTCCACATTTAGAATAATAAAAGTAGACTCTTTATACCATATACAAAAATCAACTCAAATGGATAAAAGACTTAAATGTAAGACCTGAAACTGTAAAGCTATTACTGTAAAGAAAACACAGGAAGAAAGCTCCACAGTATTAGTGATTTCCTGGATAAGACTTCAAAAACACAGGCAACAAAAGCAAAATTAGACAAGTAGGATTGCAGTAAACTAAAAAGCTTCTGCACAGCAAAGGAAACAACAAACAGAGTGAAGAGCCAACCCATGGACTGAGACAAAATATTTATAAACCATATATCTGATCAGGGACTAATATCCAAAATATATAAGGAACTCAAACAACTCAACAGCAAGCAAATGAATAACCCAATTAAAAAATAGGCAGAGGATCTGAATAGACATTTTTAAGAAGAAGAACTACAAACAGCCAAGAGATATATTAAAAAATGCTCAGTGTATCTAATCACCAAGAAAATGCAAAGTAAAACCACAATGATATATCACTTCATACTTATTAGAATGGCTATTATCAAAAAATGAAAGGTAAGTGTTGGCAAGGATGTGGGAAAAAGGGAACCCTTGTACACTGTTGGTGAGAAGGTAAGTTAGTACAGACATTTTGGAAATTAGCATGGAGGTTCCTCAAAAAAATAAAAATGGAAATACCATATGATCCAGCAATCCCACTTCTGGGTATGTATCCAAAGGAATTGAAATCAGTATGTTGAAGAGATATCTGCACTCCCACGTTCATTTCAGCATTATTCACAATAACCAAGATATGGAAGCAATCTAAGTGTTCATGGATATAGAAAATGTGGTGTAAACATATATACACAATGGAATATTACAAGGAAACTTTGTCTTAAAAACAAGGAAATTTTGTCTTTGACACAACATGGATGGAACTTGAGGACATTACGATAGGCAAAATAAGCCAGGCACAGAAAGACAAATATTGTGTGATCTCACCTATATGTAGAATTTTTAAAAATCTATCTTACAAAAACAGAGAGTAGAAAGGTGATTATCAGAGGCTGGAGAAAGGGAGGAAACAGACGGGAGGGGAAAGGGGAAATGTTCAAAGGGTATGAAGTTTCCATTAGACTAGAGGAACAAGTGTCCCCGATCCAGTGCACTGCATGGTGACCATAGGTGGTGATAATGTATTATTCATTTCAAATTTGCTAAAAGAATAGATTTTTAATGTTTTCGTCACAAAAAATTAAGTTTGTGAGAAGGTTGTATTAATTAGCTTAATTGAATCTTTCTACTCCACAACTATACTCAATTACTATTTGCAAATTGAAAATAAAGAAATAAATATAATAATGCCTTTTAGTTTTACCCTAATAGAAACAAAAAACTCTACTTTTCCCAGAAGTGTATTCATGTACTTCAGGCAGCCTATCATTTAAAATAAGTGTTTAAGCTATAAAAATGTAGACATATTCTAGGTTATGAATTTGGCCACTCTGACTTTAAAATATAAAAAAGTACCAACTCTATGAGAATTTTATATTATTGAGTATAAAGTTTACCGGTACAGTACTAAAGCATAATAAATTTTAAAATTACATCATTATTGAGAATGTTTACTACTGTGACTCAAAGCCAATAATAAACAATAATTCCAAAAGTAAACTAAAGACTAGTTACTGTTGACAATGTCTACCTATAACTGTAGCACAGAGAGAAGACATTAAGTATATTTTGGCAATAAAAATATATGTTAATGATTCAATTTTATTAGTAAGATGCCTTATTAGTGAGATGTATTTCACTAGCATATTAATTGAAATTTTAAAGTATGAACTAGTGACTCAAAGAGCTGTTTTAAATGGAAAATGTATTGGTCTTGTTTTGTTTTTAAAGTCTTTATAGTAAAAAGGTATGCTCACTTGCATCTGAGTTAATGAAAAAGGGTAAGTGATTTTATAGAGATTTCATCAAAAACTTTACATTTTGTCTTTATTTTAAGCTTACAGTTATCTAAAGTCAGGCCCTTAAATAATAATTTAAATTTTGGGTTACATAATTATTTAGATTGAGAGAAATGTCATACGTCCAAGTTCATTAATATTAATAATATGTCAAAGGATCACATATAGATAAGCCACTATAAGAAAGCTTGACACAAATGCCTTATAACACACCCAACAAGATATAAAGAATTATTTTTCAAAATTTGTTATGAAGACTCTGCATCTTATTTTGTCAATTTCTTGATCCTACTCGTGCATATCAACACCTGCTATGAAACATCCAATCAATTCATATGCCCCTGCTACCTATGCTTTATTTTGTGGAATCACAAAGTCCCACTGCAGAATAGTGACTTGTCCAAGTGAAGAAAGACAGAAGATTTTCAGACTTAGACAAGAACCTCTGAAATAAATTAAGACTCTACCATGACAAACATCTACATTTCTTTTAAGTAAAATATTTATTTAACTCATCTATAATAAAGTTAGATAAATGACATAAACTTTAATCCCACCAAAGTAGCTTATATTAGTGTATCTTTATTACACCCTAGATATTTAGAAACACCTGTGATAAAGAAGTTAAGAGACGGTGTGCACATATGGGAAGTAACATTCACAGTGTTGGGCAAGTGGGAGGGTGGAGGAGGGGTTGGTTAAATCCACATCTAACAGATGTGGTGCATACTATCTGGGGGATGGGTACGCTTGTTGGGGAGTGCAAAGGCAATTTATGTAACCAAAGCATTTGTACCCCTGCAATACTCTGAAATAAAAAATTTAAAAATAAAGAAAAAAAGAAAGAAACTATACTGCTGTGGCCATACATTTTTTTTTCTAAATTTTTACCTGATTGATTTTTATGGATCAATTCTGTGTTTGGGGTTTTTTCCCTGAGTTGATTACTCAGACTAGAAAAAGTCCCCCAGCCCTAATTTAAAATTATATTCTAAATTTTCTCAAAAATATTTAAACATGAGCATTGGCTAGATGTCCTAGTGCAATCTTTACAATGTGCTCTTACGAAGATCTTGGGAAAATCACACAGCTACTGTGTCTCTGTTTCCTTATTTCTAATATGAAAAAACTAGATTAAATAATCTATAAAGTTATATCTGGTAGGAGAGTCCATTATTCTGACAATATAGAAATTTTAAAAAGAGTCAGATTATATATAATGTAACAAGATTCTCAATTATAATGCTGTTAATACTTCCAGGTATCCTCTTAAATTAACAGTGAATAAAAGCCCTTTTGCACTCTTTACTTAAACTCCTGGTGATCCAACTCCACAAAGAGAATTTCGGTTCCATAAAAAAGGATATTTTTCACTTGCGATATAGACTGTACTTCTCCAACCTTAAATATAAAAGTCAGTATAGCTAGATGCTTCTAATAACTAAGAGGAAACAAATTTAAACAAATAACAAAGAAATAGACACAAGGACTTTCCCTAGAGATCCACCAATGAAAACACCTCACAACCAGACACCAGCATGGAAGTGTTGTTCCCTGGAAGATGTGTATAAACACAGGGGAACCGCTTCACTCCTCAGGCTATGCAGAAAGCCATCCAGAAATGCACCCTTGATTCTCACAACATTCACATTTTTGTGTTTCTTGTTTTTTTTTTTTTGTTTTTTTTTTTGTCTAAGAACCTAGTATCAAAACTATACTTAACTATATTGGTAAGACAACAAATTCTTTAGATTATACTGATCTCTCAAACTGTCACAGAATTAGAATTATCTCCAGATGCTCTATTCCATGAAAGAGTCTCAAAAATAATGCGAAAAGATGACTATCCCAGGCTACGCTGGCAGTAGGATGGCAACCACTGCCCTTCTCCCATCCATTCAGCGTCTCCCCTCTGCCTGCCTGCAGCCTTTCCTGACTGGTCACTGCCCTCTCTCACCTCCCCAGTCTCACACTGACAACTGGCATTTTCTTCCCGCACTTTCTCAGTTATCCCGCAGTGATCCTATGAGTGAATAACTGCAAAGCCTAGGTAAAATCACTTTGGGTGATGCTATTTTATATTGATCTGAGCGAGAAATGTTTGCTTCATTCAGCTGTACTACATTTACCTTCTTTCTTCTGTTTTTCCTCATACCAAATACAATTTACTTTCTCCATAAACAAACCTTCGGCGGTCACCCTGAGATGCAGTACCATCTCAATTTTTGGATTTGTAATCCCATCCCCAAGATACAACAGTCATTTAACCTCTTTAAATGGAAGGGTCATGGTTGCTAAGACCCTTTCCAACAGTCACATTCTATGAGTCCGTGTTAGCAATGTAAGAGATTATGTTTCCCACTGAGGTACAAACTGATAGTTATTTGTTCTAAGAACCATGTAAGTTCCATTCTGTCATAAAATGCATACATCTCTATCATCTTACCAACTCTAATAAAAGACTAGAACTGGCTTTGGGGTGATACACATACTCAGAAGCATTCTGCTAGTCAAGATTAAATAGAAATATACTTAGAAAGAATCAGTTTACTGTGTGATATTGAACAGCTCTTAAGAGAGTGACGTTTATTCTTTGGACTAAAAGCAATATTTCTGTATCCCTGCCTAGGTGCAATTGAAAATGTTCACCAAATATATATCAAATTTAAAGTCAAGGTATCAACCAGATGCATAACATCTGGAAAAAGGAAAAAATGGTTTTCTACATTCTTGGATTATATTAGATAAAAATAAAATGAAAACTCAATCCCTTTTATGTATTTATTTTCTGTATCTCCAAATAGACGGCAGTACTTATTCACATTGACTTAATTTACGGCAGAATGATAGATAAAGAGCACCTACACATTAAGGGTAAACTAAGTCTTAAAATATATGGTATAATATTACTGCAACAGAAGCTATTTATCAATTTTATGGTTGTTGTTGAAACATATACATAGTTTACTCCTTACTTTGAAATGACAATGACTGAGCATATCAGGAGATGTTAATTTAGGCTGTTATCATTGGCATTTTTAAGCCCTCCAAAACCTATTCTACTTGAATTTTTGTTTTTTCAGACTTATTCAGAAACTTCTCCACATAGAACCTCCAGTTTCACAAAAGAAAGCAATGTGGGAGGGGGGAGTAGAGAGCAGGAGAAAGAGAAGGAGAAGGAAAAAAAGATGCATTAGAAAGACAATCTCTACCTGGCATGCAAGAAACAAACTTTCTGCCAGACCTCAGAGAGGATTGCCTTATGAGTGAGTGATGCTCATCTATGGGTATCAAAGGAAGAACTATTTCATCGATGGTGATGACAAAACTTCACATCCATTTTGGAAGAAAAATACCTACTTTTCAAAGTCTCTATGCCAAATAATCTCCAGATGAATTAAAGTGTTGTACATATTTTAAATTACAAACACAAGCATAACATAGAGTCCAAAACATATCAACTCTAAATTTTATAGCACTGAAGCAATAAGAAAAAATAGGAACAATGGATTATAATACTTTTTAAAACTCAATGTAAAGTAACAAAAATCAATTCTTAAAAATCAATCTTGTGAAATGTATTTACACAGAATGATATGAACAATAATATGACCAAATATTCCACAAAAATAAATACAAACAATAAACGCATGGAAAAATATTGGTCTCCACTAACATTTTTAAAAGAAGCATTTGGTTATTTAAAATCTACTAAATTAGTAAAAATGCTTTACTCAAATGCTAATGAGATTTCAACTGAATACTGTATACTTTCCCCTGCTTTGTTGAGGTGAAAGTCACATGCCGTACAATTAACCATTTGAACATCGACAATTCCATGGTATTCACCCAAATAGATGGCAGTACTTGTTCACCATGCTATGCAACCATCACTTCTATCCGGTTTCAAAACATCTCCATCACTCCAGAAAAACATTCCATATCCATCAAGTAATCCTTTCCGATTCCACACCATCCACAACCCTTGGCAAGCACAAATCTGCTTTCTGCCTCTATGGATTTGTGTATTCTGGATATTTCATCTAAATGGAATCATACAATATGTGATCTCTTGTGTCTGGCTTCTTCTATTTAGAATAATATTTTAAAGGTTCATCCATGTTATAGCATTTACCAATACTTTATTTTTATGGCTGAATAATATTTCATTTTATGTATATACCACATTTTGTTTACCCATTCATCCTTTCGTGGATATCTGAATTGGTCCCACCTTTTGACTAGTGTGAGTAGTGCTGCCATAATCATTCATTAACAAGTATCTGTGTGAACACCTGTTTTCAATTCTTTTGCATAGGGAGTAAAATTGCTAGATCATATGGCAGTTTTATGTTTAATTTTTTGAAGAACCACTGAACTATTTTCTGCAGTGGGTGGACCATTTTCCTTCCCACCAGCTGATGACTCCAGTTTCTCCACCTGTTTACCAACACTTGTTATTGTCCAGGTTTTTTGTTTGTTTGTTTGTTTGTTTTTTATAGGCATCTTAGTGGATGTGAAGTTGTAACTTATTGTGGCTTTGATTTGTACATTCATAATGACTAACAATTTGGGGCATTTTTGTGTGTTTGTTGGCCATTTATATATTGGAGTAAGGCTGTCAGTAAGGATTTCCCTGAGGCTCAAGGGGCCCCAAGGTTTCAAATATTATGGTGCACTTTTTAAAAACATTCTCTCTCTCTCTCTCTCTCTCTCTCTCTCTCTCTCAGAATGTTGGTGGCATCCTAAGAGGTACAAGCATGTTGATGAACAATATAGTACAGTGTAAAAATAGTGAAAATAATAATTCAAATTCTTTGACCTAACAAATCCACTCTTGGAAATTTATCCTAAGGAAATAAACAATAGATTTATTTGTGAAAATGCTCACAACATTGAATGGCAAAAATCAAAACCATCCAAGGAAAGATTTAAAACATTCTTATCAGTCAACATGAGGAAAGATTATTGCAGAAGTGAAGTATTTATAAAGACTATGTATTAACAGAGTTGTGGAAACATGTCACCTAGCAGTTAAGAGTTTTCACTCTGGCAACCCAGGTTTGATGCCAGTCAGAGGAACACAGAATTAGGGAAATATAAGATCCATGAGGGGAAGGATCCTTCATTTGTTCATTAAAGTATCCAAAATCTAAAACACTGTCTGGCATAAGACAGGTTCTCAATAAATGTTTCCTAAATGGATAAAGAAACTAATGCAATAACAAACACAGAATGCAAATAAAAATGTACATATCTGAAAAATATATATTCAACAATAAAAGTATCTAACCAGGCCTCAGTGACACCTGGAATTCAACCCAAACACTTCTGAGTCACAATGGAATTCACCATCCCCTGTTTCAAGAAGGCACTGACCTTCATCATCTCATCAAGCCAGAAACCAGGGCATCACTTTAGATCTTTCCCTCTTCCTGACACTCCACTCCTAAGCCATTCATTCTCCAAACAGTTGACTCTTCCTTCTTAATATCTCTCCACTGCCTTTATTTCTCTGCTACAACATCACTGCTCTAGCTAGAGCCACCATTCCCTCTTCACAGATTACTGCCACAGCCTACAAAGCACTCTCCAGCTTCCAATCTTCTGCCAGTCCCCTCTCCACACAGATGGCCCGAATGCACTGTTCTAACACGCAAATCCTAACATTCTTCTCTCCGGCATGAAACTTGCCAAAGTATTCCCATTGCCTATAAGGTAAACCTTATTTATTGACATAATTTACATTAGGAGCCCTCAATATTGAGTGTAGATTAAATCACCAGGGTGCCATTTAAAAATACTGGTTCCCAGGCTCTACCTCAGAGATTCAGTTTCAACTGACAGGGGGTGAAGCCCAGGCATGGGTATTTTAAAATTCAGTCTTGCATGTGACTCTACTGTGCAACCTGGGATAAACCTGTGAGTCTGTATGGCTCTCTGTACTCTGGCACCTATTTAACTCTCCCTTCATCTCTGGCCACCCCCAACCTCGCATTTCTTGAACCAGTCATCCTAGATTTCTTCTCCCAATAATGCAACTGTGCTGTGTCTCTCCTGCTTCTGAGTCTTTGCACTCGCTTTGCCTTCAGTGGTAAATGGTCTTCTTTCTCTTTGGTGAGACAACATATGATCATCCCTTAGGTTTCTTCTTTAACATCAATTCTTCCAGGAAGTCTTCCCACCCTGGATTAAAGTAGGCACTTACTACGTATATTTCCTTAGTTTGCTGTACATCCTTAATAACAGCACTGCAGAAAACTCTATTATTGTTGTTCATTTCTTTGAACATCTTCTACCCTCTCCCAGTAGGCTGCACAGTGTGTGAGGGCAAGGCCTGTAATGTCTGTTGGTCAATGTAGGTGAATCACCTAACAGAATGAATGCACACAGCAGGCATTTAATAGATAGCGATCAAATAGTAATATGTGGCAGTATTATGGGATTATAAAACATATGAATTATTTAAAACTAATTTTCTTTATGGTTGTGTAGCACCTACTTTTTGTAAAAACATTCTCAAAATTAACAATGAAAATTGCAATTATCATTGTTATAATTTAAATAGAACACTCTTTGAAATTTCTTAATGAAGAAAATAAAGAAAAAATAATATTTTTTAAGGAGTACCTATAAAAATAAACATGGAATTGCAAGGAAAATATCTTCTTATTGGTTCATAAAACTAAAAAATGAAGAAAATCTGTACTCTATTTTGGTTAATGTGGTTTATGTCACAGATGCTTTGGTTTTTATTACAATCCGTTGGCATTGGGAAGATGCAAACATCACGTGAGAAATGCTGGACTGACTTACTATGTTACTCCATTACATTGTTTCTTAAGAAAAGATTTAGCTCTTTAAGAATGATGTCCATTTAAAAAGTAGGGATTATGTAATACATAACAATGAAAGAGAACAGAAAAAATGATTTAAAATAATAATCCTGATATAGATACATGTATGCAAAGCAAATAATTTTCTTTTTCAGAAAATAAATGGTAAGTTAATATGCAAAATATGTCTGTAAGTATATTATAATATTTTTATAGTAATATCTTTAATATTCTATATTAGTATAGAATATATAATATTCTATATATGCACATATTCTGCAATAGCAATCACTAGGAAATATTTAAATGTCTCTCAAAATGAATGTAAAGCATGAATTATATTAGCATCTGTCTTGCCAATTTTCTAGATCCCTAAAATATATTCTTACTACTCAAAATCAAGACTTGTCAAAATCCAAACTTCTAATTATAGGAAAAAATGTTTTCTATTTATAAATCCATATATCTAAATCCTAAAATATAAACCTAAAATATTACACACTGAAGCTGAAGAATTTGTAAGTCTGAAGAATGACTAAACTTGTGATATACCATTAATACTTTCTGGAATGTCATGACTATACTTAGCCCAACTGTGTTGCTTCCATTATGCCCTTGAAATGTCCTTCCATCATACCATAAATTTGAAAACATACAGTTACAGTATTATGTTGTCCATCTATAATTTTGAGGTTGAGTTTACTCCCATACCACACAAACTTGCCTTAGTGCTTTTATTGTGAATAATTTACATTAGAAATGCTACATCATGATGCTGAGGTTAAAGAAATTGTTATTTAAGCAAACAAAATCAATCCCAAATCATTTCAGACTTCCTGCTCTGTGATTTATCTAACAGCAAGGACAGGGGTGTCTGGGGTGGAGAGCAGATGAGCGTGTGGATCCTGGCACGACTGTTACTCATTTGGGGACTCCTCTCCCTTCCTCTACTATAATATTAACAAGACTCCCTTGCTAAAGCACACTCAGCCCTTTCTCATTCCCTCCTTCCTACTTCTAACTCCAGCTTCCTTTTTTATATTTTTCTCTCCTGATTTCCCAAAATGCAAATTTCCTTTTGTAAAGGAAATAATAATGAATACCAACTAACTTTATTTGATAAGTAATCTTTAAAGAGAAATGAAACATGTCATTCTCGTATTTCTTCATGAGCTGAAAAGAGGAGAAACAGGAAAAACTATCGGAGTAAGATCTTCTATATGCATCAGGAGGGCAGGAAGAAGGGGATGAGCCCTGGCTGAGAGAGGACACTGATACACTGAGCTGTTTGCATCAACGGCTCAGACACAGGCCACAGAGGTGAGGGTACCACCAAGAATCGGTCACAAAACAAAGCAAGAGAGTTCTCAAACGTCATCATTGCTACACCTTCCTTTCCTTTTTAGCTGCTACTAATTCATTTAAATTCATTTATTCATTCTTCAGACAACTGCTGGGCAGTATACTATGTATCAGCCACTGTGGTCAGTGCTCAGGCTACAAAAATAAATACAACTTGACAATTTTGACCCTCTATTTGATCATATTTTAATGGGAGAACATATAAAATCAGTGATTATAACATAACATAAAAAATTAAATGAACGATGCTTAGGGTATTTGGGGAGCCCAAAGGCACAGGACCCAGTCCACCGGGGGGCATTAGCTTGGGTTTCCTGGAGGAAGTGGTCGGTACTGAAGGATGGGCCTAGCAGAGAAGCACAGCATGGGTGGTGTGGGTAAGAACATTCTCCCAGGGGAATAGCATGAGCAACGGTGCGGCCAGGAAATAGGGAGCCCGGTGGCATTGGTGGTGGGGAGCAGGAGACGACAACCGCGGAGCGGGGAGAAGTGTGGCTTCTCTGCAGCTCCTTCCCCTGTCTAGACAAGCCACTGCCCCGCGTGCACCCGGCTGTGTAGGGTCTGACGCCTCCCTGCAGGATCCTGCGTGCTGTCACCCCATCTCTCTAGCTCCTTTTCTTTCTTTATCTAATCACAACTTAACTCTCTGTTGTTGCTAAGTCTCTTTATCTGCGAATGAGTAAAATATCAAGGACCTTGCAGGACTTGATGCAGCATTAAGATATTATAAATAAAATATGCCTAGAATACAATGGACTCCTATATACTGAAGCTGTTTTCATTGCTGATTTAGAGCAAAACTTAGAACCAAAAAGCTGTTTAAAACATAGACACACACACACACACACACACGAGGTTGAGTGTGAGAGGGTGAGGCAGAGCAAGAGCAAAGAAAACTAAGCCTTACTGCAGTGCTTGATCCCTGTCAGGAACTCTAGAGATTTTACCCTATTTAGAGCTGAGATGAAGAGGTAAGGTCAGGAAAGAGTCTCTGTGCATAGGCAGAATCAAAATTCCAAATCAAAGAGGGGGGTGTATCTGCTTTCAGAGAAATACAAACAGGATTTCACAAGAAATAGATCTGATGTTTCAGGTCAGAAGAGATCTGAATGAATCAACAGTATGACCATTTCAGCTGATGGGAAGAAGGACAGTTATCAGAACAAGGACAGTCACAGCCCCTCCATGTTCAGCGTTAATCGGGCCCCGGCTACTACACCTGACAACACGCTGAGGCTGTCTTACGGGTCAGCCACGAGGGACACTGACTGAGCTTGGCAGATAGCAGAGGGTGAGGGACTCGAGATGTATCAGTAAAAATACTCAGATGTTACATCACAGCTGTCTTCAAATATCTGAAAAATTGCTGTGTAGAGAAAGGATTAGATTATACATGTGCAGTTTTGGAAACAGCCTCTAGATCTCAGGGCCTCACATTTCAGGGAAGTAGATTTCTGCATACCAAAAGGCATTCAGTGCATTCTTGCTGATTTATCGACTGATTTACATCTTCAGAAAAACATCTCCAATTTTCTCAACCATTAAAAATACAGATTCAAACCCATCACAGACCATAAGACCTTGGTTATTAGCAAGTCGACACAGGGCTGAGGCAGTACCCACCTGAAGGAGGTGGCAGGAAAGTGGGCTCAAGGAGGGCTGGGAATAGGTCCCTGACAGTAAATATGCATCTGGCTCCTCAGCCACGTAGTCCCCTATGTAATGACCCCATGAATCTAAGAGGTGAAGATACTCTTAAAGGCCAATATCATTTACCAAGTAAAGCACATTAAGTTACTTTCAGCCATTATTACTTCAACTAGAGTGTAAGTATATCTGATTAACTATCTTCTTACCCAGCACAACCTCCAAAATTTATGTATCCTATTTTTACCTATTCCTAAAAATCTAAATAACCAAAGCCCAATTCTCCATAAAATTTTCCCCAGCACACTTGTGAGGTAACAGAGTGTACTGGAAAGAATATGGACTACCGAGTCCAGGAGACATGAATTTGAATTCTGGTTCTGCCACTAACTAATGGGTGACATTAGACAAGAGAGTTTCTGCCTCTGGGCAGGAACTTTCCCCATCAGTAATTCAGTCATGAAAGCCAACAATGTTTAAGAGCTATAGCAAGGAGTAAATGACACAATAAGGGCAGAGTGTTAGATCACTTTATGTAACAATGTTAGTTTGTTCCTTTCCTAATTCCTAGTCTTTTCCTCTTTCTTCTATAATTCTACAATATAGAAAGGGTGACACAAAGTGGATAGTATCTTTATCATCTATTCCTCTGAGTTGGAGAGCATAGGGGTGGATGACAAGCTTTCAGGAAGACCAGAAAACAAGGAAAGGGTCATAAATAATATATATTTATACTGTACATATACAGCCAAATACTGTAGCCACAGAGCAGGTGGAGTGAGAGTTCCCAGTGGGGAGGTTGCTGAGAAGAGTGAAAAGTCCTTGGAAGGAGGACACAGGGACACTGAACATACACATCACTGATGCCACCTTCCAACCAGGGCCACTTAGCACTGGTATTTGGGATTGCAACCATATAGTGTAGAGTACATAGAAACCCAAATATAACAGCATTAGTAAGAAACTGAGATAAAGACTGTTATAGAGAATTATTTGGTATCATGTAAGTTTCATAATTCCCAAGCTTCATCTATGTGTGTATAATTTGGAGACGAGATTTGGTTCAGAGTTGTTTCTACTACCTTGTAGTTGTGTATGACCTCGAGCAAGAAATATGACTTCTCTAATAATAGCAACAGACACTAGCTTATACTAATTGAGCACTTACTATGGGCCAGGCACAATTCTAAAGGATATTTCCTGACTAACCCTTGCAACAACCTATGAGATGGCCACTGTTATCTTCATTTTACAGTTGAAGAAACTGAGGCACAGAGATGAGTAACTAGGCCATAGTCCCCTAAGATCCTAAATTCATCCATATATGAAATAGTATAAAAAATTCTTATGAAAAATACTTCTTACAATAAAATGAGATACTATATTTGAAAAAACGCTGTCTAATCTGAACATCACTATATGACTATTACTCTAAGGTAAATCAAGACACCGACATGGCACTAGTCTGAGAGTTTTTCATCCTGATAAGTGTTTCCCCTCAATTTACCCTCCTGCCTGTGTCTAGCTTTTAGCATTAAAAACTACTTGTTTCCGTTATTCCAAGAACATTGACTCCATCAGATATCAGGTAAAAAGAGTTCTCTTTCAACAGTGCTTCCATTCGGAGTCTACTGATCACAACTGTGTCTTTGATGGGAATAGCCCTGCCCACTCTACGGAACCTCAGACTGTATCTGTGTTGGCATGTGCCTGAATGAGTCAGTGGACAGAAAAAGCAATCTGCCTCAATTGCCAGAGGTTCAAGGAAAAAGCTTTAAGGCAAATTTCTCTTCTATATGTGATTAGAAGGTATGTATGATCCACATACTTTTAGACTACCTTAGTTAAAAGAAAATTAGACTACGGTGTCCTAATCTTTCCTTACACAAGTGGCCAAAAGGAAAATGACTTAGACCAATTTTTCAAAAACTATTTTATTGAGGGGCAGTACCTGCTTTCAGGAAACCCACCCAGGGAGAGAAAAGGGACTGTCCGTGGTGCCTAAATGAGTTGGGAAGTGAAAAGAGCAGGGAAGGGGGAGAAGAAGAGAACAACGTCAAGAGTCAAAACTCTCCCAGATGCTGCTTCTCTCATTAGCTTGCACAAGAAAGCAAGTGGCAGGAAGCGATTTCAGGAAACCACTCTTAAAGCAAGCAGGGTATGAGTTTCCTTTTCCATATTTTGTCTACCATTTCATACGTATTAATTCTTTTCTGTACAGTACTGTCTCAAATATGAGAAATTAAAATAAAGAATTCCCATAGGTTATGGAATTATTTTTATGAGGATGGATCCACCAGGTGATTGTGCAAATCTAGGGGTTCATCTCTAATTAACACGATTATCAAAGTGTGGGTGAATTTACAACTACATTTGCCAGGTGACAAGTCAGCACTGGCACCAGCAGAGTATGTAACAGTGGCTCACTCTGTGTCCACTCCTCAGTCATGGGGATGGGGTGATGAACTGCCAGCCCACATCTGTCCCTCAGTCTTCTTGTCACATGCGCATACTTGAGACAATGGTTCTGAGCATTGGGAGCCTCATATGTTTTGAGGATAGAAGTGAATCAGGAAAAAACACTATTAAGGCCTATCATTACTTCTGGGTCAGTGAACTTCTGGACCAAGTTTCATGTGCTCTTAGAATGAGAAAAGATGGAACTCTAGATGCCCGTCCACTCACAGGAGGAAAAAGCAACTCATCTGAGGGGGTTAACCTTTAGGGGAAATCAAATCTAACCATGAATGCTGCAATTGAATGAAGCAAAGAAAATACTCAATTAATTATAATTACAAATACCCAAACAAGGGAAAATCATCGACTAAATACCAGAAACTCTTATTTAAGCCTTTGAAACTAGATTTATCTGAAGTCCTAGGAAGCACACTGGAGGAAACAATCTTAAACATATGATAAATAAGGAGGTACACACAGAGAGGAACAGAGTGGAAGGCCAGGCAGAGCCACGCTCAGACTGCTGCTGAGATGTGTGGTGGCTTCATGCAACTCACTTGCCCTCTCAGAGCCTGTTTCTTCATCATTACAATCCGTACCTCAATGCTACCTGCACACTGGGCTTTGCATTTATAAAAGAAAAAGGCATCCCTTGGAGAAAAGAGACTACACAAAGGCACAGCCCTACAGGGGTAAGGCTTGGCCAGCAGACCGGCCTCTTTATGTAAATAAAATGATTCTGCTGTCTCCAGCTGGCTCCAGCCTGGTGATGGAAGCTCCCACTCATTCCCTTCTCCAGCCAGTGCCTGCACGCAGAGCACAGCTGTCCTGCCCACCCTGAAGACTTGTGTAGAAAATGAAATAAGACAATGTATTAATACATGGATGCATAGGGTGCCCTACTTAAAGAATAGTGGAGCCAATCTGTAATGAGAAAAAGGAATCATTAATTGGAAAAGGAGTATAATAACCCCTGGAGTCTTTCTGTTAGTAGATGCTCTATAAAAAGTAGTTATTATCATCAGAAATTTTTCCTACATAGTTTTAAACCCAAAAGTTTCTTTCAATCAATAGCATGCTTTAGCACAGCCCAAAAATCCAGACTGGCCTTGAAATTTAACTAACATTGCCACACATCTAACACGGAGTCAAACAAACTACTTCTATGTAATCTGTAATGACATAATTGAAACTGGGTTTACATTTATTTAAGTAGCATAGTTTTGATGGAATGAAAATATTTTAGTAAGCGGCACAACATATGTTTGAGCAAAAGCCACAGAGGTCTCCCCTGCCTTATGGACTCCTCACTTACCTATAAGAACTCCATTTTAGAAATGAAAAAAAAAGAGGGAGAGGAGGTGGTGTTAAATTTCAGTTCTGCACAATGGCACCTTTAACAAACCTGCCAACTAGTCAAAAACTAAATAGGGTGGTTTGAAAAAAATCTTTATTACCGTCAGTTAATATTCACAGGACTCTGGGGGAACAAGAACTTTCAATGACTCAATATTTATAAATGCTACTGTTGTCCCCCAAAACATGTCTTAGACTCCTAAGAGATGCTGGGATACTTTGCTATAATGAGGGTGAAAGTATAAGTTTTAAATAGAGGAAAGAAGTAGTTAGGAAAATAAAATTAAACACATATAAATGAGCACTTGGTGGTCTTGAATTTGAATACGACTTGAATATGATTGGGTAACCTAATTTGTCTGGGTTTTAATTTTAATTTACCCATGTCTTCAACATAGAGAAAACATTCAAAATGCATAACATTGATGGCCAAGACACTTCTTGTCTTTCTGTTTGATATTTTGTCACCTTATAGATGAAGATGCCAAAAGGGCTAAACTTCAAATTTGGAATATCAAAATAACTGAGTTTGTGTTTACAACTCCGATGGTGTAATCATAACTCCAAATGCTTGAGAAACAATAACATTAGTGAAGTGAAGTCAAGTCTAAATTAAAAGTCAGTGTTTCCATTACCCACCCTAATAGTATTTTCAGGAGTTTATATAACTTGATCATTAAAAAATGCTCTAGGCTGAAAACCTGGTCTGTGTCAATCTTGGACTAAACACTTGCAAAGCTCTGAAGTTTGTTTGTTCTTCTCTTTTATCCTTTTTCAAGAATGTATTAATTTCAAATGTTACTCATAAAACTGAACTAAAAAAAATTCTGCAACACCTGATGAGCCAATGCTATTACATGCATCGATGGTTTTTCAGAAGAAATTTATGATTTCTATAAACTCACCTTTAAGGTGCCTGTGGCTGGAAGTAAAAAACTCAAATTTCTTTCTTAACTCAATCTTTAACATATCCCTTCTCTAGTGGTTACTTCATCAAAAATATAGGAACTTCAAATTGGAACTTTAACTTTTTATAGAAATAAATTTCAAATTGGAATTTAACTCTATGGAAATAAAGTTTACTATTATGATTTCCTTTAAATTGGATCTTTGTGGAATAGAGCTTTCAAATGGGGACATCAAAAAAAGGAAAAGGAAGACATTATATTAGACTCTGACATGTTGAAATTACATTATAGTAAAGAATAATAGTAGAGGACATTTGGGCATAAATGAAAATATTGTGGGTTTTTTTTTTGAGACAGAGTCTTGCTCTGTCACCCAGGCTAGAGTGTAGTGGCATCATCATAGCTCACTGCAACCTCAAACTCCTGGGCTCAAGCAATCTACTCCTCAGCTTCCCTAGTAGCTGGAACTACAGTCCCATGCCATCATGCCCAGTTAGTTTTTCTTAGTTTTTGTAGAGATGGGGTCTCCCTATGTTGCTCAGGCTGAATGAAAATATTTTTGACAGAGACATGGAAATACCATGGTATCAAGAAGCCCAAATATTTAGGAAGTGAGGTTAGGAAAGGCAGATCTAGCTCCTCAAGATTGAGGAGGAATCCTTAGGAAAAGGTATGTCAAGAGGCTGTCTCTGATATATCTGAAATGGCCTTCTACCTTCACCACTGGGAAATATAGACTTCTGCATAATATTAGGTTATTAAGTATGCAATGTCTGATTTTCTTAAGCAGGAAGTTTGACAGTTGATATCTCTGATATTTCACCTTGACATTTCTTTTTTTGTTGTTGTGAAGGTACATCCTCAGTATTTCAAATGCACATTTTGGCTTGTGATTATCTTTCAGATTTTTTTAGAGCAATTTTTGTGAAAACATGGATAAGTCAAAAATTCCTGTTATTTTTTAATATGACTTTCCTCATGGAACCAATGCAGTGCAGACAGCTTGAAATATCAACAAAGTGTTTGGAAAAGATGTGGCTGATGAACATACAATACATCAATGGTTTGGTAAGTTCCATTCTGGTGATTTTAATCGTGAAAATGAGCCATGTAGGTGACCTGAGATCAAGATGGATAATGATGAGCTGAAAGCTGTAGTGGAAGCGAATCCATCTCAACCCATGCATGAATTAGCTGCAAGGTCTGATGTTACTATTACAACAATATTGGACCATTTGAAACACGGGAAAGGTAAACAAGCTGGATAGATGGGTACCACGTGAATTATTTTCTTTTTCAAAAAAATTTTTAATATTTTTTTTTCAGGATATTATGTGGGTACAAATGTTTAGGTTACATATATTGCCTTTGTCTCACCCAAGTCAAAGCTTCAAGCATGTCCATCCCCCAGACGTTGCGTACTGCACTCATTGGGTGTATATATACCCATCCCCTCTGCCTCCCCCATCCGCCTGACACCCAGTGAATGTTACTACTATATGTGCACATAAGTGTTGATCAATTAATACCAATTTTACGGTGAGTACATGTGGTGCTTGTTTTTCTATTCTTGTGATACTTCACTTAGTAGAATGGGCTCCAGCTCTCTCCAGGATAATACAAGAGGTGCTAAATCACCATTGTTTTTTGTGGCTGAATAGAACTTCATGGTATACATGAATTTGACATCTTATTCTAATATTCTCTAGTGTAGTCCTCCCTATATTGCTCAGGAACCTAAAATTATTTGCAGAAATCAGTAACATATATTTATAAACTCAAATTTGTAAAGTCTTATAAGTTATAATGTATCCTATAATGAAATACTACTAATTATGAAGAACTCATTATTTTTTAAAAAATCTTTTATTTGGACAATGCCCACGGTTATAAAATTCTTCCTTATGGTCCTGGGAGTGCCTTATTAAGAGATATCCAAAGGATTTTTGGTTAAGAAGCACTATAAAATATTGCTGCTAACATTTCTACTAAGTCCAAAAAGATGTGAACATGGCCAAATACAATAAATGTTCTTTATCGCTATAACATAACCAAAATGTCATTATTTAAACATTATGCTTTATCAAGATTTTAATAATGGGATGAGGCTGGTTTGTATCAAACAGTAAAACTACATCTTAACAACTGAATATTATTCAGCCATGAAAAGGGATAAGGTATTGATACATGCTGCAACATGAAGGAACTTCGAAAATATTATGCTAAAAAAAAGAAGGCAGACACAAAGCCTACCAATTCTATAATTTTATTTGTATAAAATGTCTAGAATAGTCAAATCTATTATAATAAAGACAGAAAGTAGATTAGTGGTTGCTTAAAGATGGTTGGGAAGGGAATGGAGAATAACTATTCATAGGTATAAGGTTTCTTTTGGAGGTGACGACTGTTTCGGAATTTGACAGTACTCATGGTTGCACAACCTTTGGAATACACTAAAAACCACTGAATTATATAATTTAAATGCATGAATTTCAGAGGTAAAAATGATTTGAAGACACAGGAAGAATGCTATTGGTAAGCCAAGGAGCACCCAAAGCTACAAGAAGCCAGGAGACAGGCTTCTCTGGAACTGATTTTCCCTAACAGTTCTCAGAAGAAACCAATTTCAACATTATGATTCCAGACTTCTAGCTTCCAAAACTATGAGACAATAAATTTCTGTTGTTTAAGCCAAAAAATGGGTGTATTTTATGGTATGTAAAGTATATATCAATTTTAAAAATAACAACCATACCTTAAATAATAGATCTTGAATTAAAAATGCCTATCTTTTGATAGGCATTATTTTCAAAGGAACTCTGAACTCAATATTAAGTGGTCAAAATAAACACTAACTTTAGCCATGTATATATCTAAAAGTTATGCAGTGAGGGATAATGGATTATTTATGAATATAAATTCTACTAAATAATCCCTCACCATATTTAAGTTATACTCTTTCATCAGTGAAGAATTTTGATCTTTTTATTTTACAAGGAAGACTAGGTTTACTTCATGTTACTTGTACTTGCACTTATGAAAGTTCAGGAAATTTCAAACCCACAAATGGGTTCTTCAAAGAAAAACTGACAAGTTAAAACTGTTATTAGAGTCTATTTCAAATATCCCAGGGTTTCTAAAGAAACCTTAACTAAAACATATGGATTGCATTCCCTCCACTTGAAGTGCTTCTGTTTTTTCAAGTGACAATCACACATCCTAACTGAAGCGTGATTTATTCAATGGCAGGTAAATTTTGGAAAGATAATACTATCTAGATAAAACCTACATATGTTTTATATACTTTTTATATACTTTTTCTGATAATAACTTCAAAATATAATAGGCATAAGATGCATTATTTCCCTATAAATATCAATAAAGAATTTCTAATTTGAAAAAGGAGCTATATGTGTCATTTTGTTTTTCCTATAAAAACATCACAAATTTTACATTATGCTTTATATTAATAATAGGATTTATGTCACTGTCATATAACCATATAAAGTTATTCAACTCTCATGCTCTTATTTATCATGTTAGAAATTATACATGTCTTTTTTTACTAGCTGTACTATAAGCTGCAAAAAATGTATGTAAATCTTGATTTTTAGGGTAAGCCCAATGATGATAATGTCTTACATACAGATAGGGACCTGACATTTAACACATGTTGAAGATTCATGAATAAACTTAATCTCATGACCCAGTTTTCCACGGCAAAGCTTCTTCATATGTACCTATACCACACTGGATTTTCAAATGACCAAAAATTTCCATGAGTGTGTTGACAAGTAGCTTTATTATGTACATATATAATATGAAAAAGAAAACACCGTAATACTCACAGTTGTAACCAGGTGCGATACGGTGTTGAGCTTCAAGGCTAGCCAATGTGATGTGGAAAATGATGTGCAGCAACAGGAAGGAAAGACTGGTGAAGCACAGAGACTTTAATAACCGTCCCGTATGTCCTAGGAGATGAAAAGCACAGAGATTTTATAAGAGAACTCAAGATCAAACACACTCATTCTGCCTCTTGTACAGTTCCACCTAGAACATGTTTCTGTACAGCCTATTATGCAGACTGACTCAAAATATATGTAGTATAATAATTATTACTTTAATTATTAGTCTATACCTAAAACTACTTTAATCCTTTGTAACATTATATAATTGGCTTTACATTTATTAAAAATTCACTGTTAAAGAAAGATGCTTTTCTATTTATTATATGACATATTGTAGTGGAACCACAAAAAGGCTCTGACCCAGAAAATTTTATAAAGAAGTGCTGTCAACTTTGAAGAACGATAATTGCTATCTGATAAAAATAGTTTCAGAAAGTAGAAAAAGAAGGAAAACTGCCTAAAACATTTTATGAAGTTAGAGTAACTTTAATTTCAAAATTAAGGCTAGAAAAGAAAATTATAAACCTATTTTACTTATTAACATAGACAAAAATTATAAAAAAGGATAAACAACTGAAATAGCATAGCAAAAATATAATGCATCGCAATACATCGGCGAAGGTTTATTGCAGAAAAACAAATATGGTTAACATTAACAAATCCGTAAGTGTAATTTATACATTAGTGGCCTGATATCATGACTTTCTCAATGGATACAGAAGAAATGATTCATAAAGTTCAAAACTTATTTATAATTTTAAAAACACTAAGAAAACTAGGAATAGAAGGAAACATTCTTAAAAGATTTATAACATAACTAAAGCAAACATCCTGTTTATAGTGGAATTTTAGACACAGTCCTTCCACTGTCAGAGAATAATCAAGGATATATCATTGTCACCAATTAACATATCACTGGATGAACTGGCCAATGCCATCAGATAAGAAAAAGAATAAAAAGTTTTAATAACTAGAGTTATTTGCAGATAATATGACAAAAGGAACTATTAATATTTTCAGATGATATCATCATCAACATTGAATGCCAAACTGAATCCACAGATCAACTATTAGAACAAATATAAAAATTTAGGAAATGATTTAGAAAAATCAATTTATCTTCTCTATATTGGCAATGATCAAATAGAAAATAAGAGAAAACTTTATTAGCAATCAAAATTGCATTGTAATGGTGTTGTCAATGTGTCAGTATGCTACAGGATAGGCTATAAGCTACAGTCATTGAACCAACACTAATCTGGTGTTGTCATGAGTTTACAGTTGTCATTAAAGGCCATAA
>CAUYSK010048280.1:0-122791 GCA_963575035.1 Avahi laniger
TTTGGAGACATGGTCTTTAAAAGATAATTAAATTAAAATGAGGCTGCTACGGTAGGCCTTAATCCAATATGACTGGCGAATTTGTAAGAGGAACTTTGAACACAGTTACAGAGGGAAGATCGTGTGATGACACAGGAGGAAAATGACCTTCAACGGGCTAAGGAGAGAAGCCTCAAAAGAAACCAATCCTGCTGACACTTTGACCTTGGACTTTTCCAGTCTCCCAAACTGTGAGAAAATAAATTTCTGCTGATTAAGCCACCCAGTCTTTGTTATGGCAGACCTGGAAAAAAATATAGAGCCTAAATGGGTCAATGCAGTTAGCTAGACACGACACTGAGCTGTTCAAAGACACATTATACACAGGTGATGGAAGCCTCCTCTGACTCAGCTGCACTGGGCTGTTGGACATCTTTGGAAAGAGTCACTGTTTTTGAGAGTGAAAATAAGGGCCTAAATTGGCCTTAGGCAGCCATGATTGAGCGCATTACGGGGGACAGAAAACCTCTTCCTCTCTAACTAAATCAAGAGGAACTATTTTAAGGCCTGTTTTTTTGTTTGTTTGTTTGTTTTTATTTCAGCATATTATGGAGGTACAGATTTTTAGGTTAGTATGTTGCCCTTGCCCCCCGCCCCAAGTCCGAGTTTCAAATATGTCCATCCTTCGGGTTGTGCACATTACACTCTTTGTGTATGCATATACCAGTCTCCTTCTCCCTCCTCAACCCTCCCCCCTTCCCCCTGCCCAACATCCAATAGATGTTATCCTTATATGTGCACTTATGTGTTGATGAGTTTAATACCAATTTGATGGTGAGTACATGTGATACTTGTCTTTCCATTCTTGGGATACCTCACTTAGTATACACAGGATGATTTTGAAACAGTTTGGTATAAAATTACATAGTGCAAATTATGGTATCATAGGAGTAACAGAAGAGAAACATTGCAATGATGGAGAGATCTAGCTTTAGAATCAGTTGGACCTAGATTTAAAATTTTCTCTGCTACTTACTGGCTATGTGACATTGGGCCTATTGCATAACTTCCCTGTAACTCAGTTTCCTCAACTGTAAATGAGGATAATTATAGAACCTGCTGTGCACGGTTATTGTGAAGATTAAATGAGCTAAGCATGTAAAGTGACAAACCGCCTGCCCCATGGAGGTATTTAATGGTCATTTGTTGATTTTGATAGTCATGGTGAGTTAGAATACCTAATGAAGAAATTCAGACCCAAGATGGGCATTTAAAGACACAGAAAGTAGGCAGTAGGGAAATACATAAATGAAATCTGGGTATAATTCTGACCCATAAGAAAAAAAATTAAAAGAGAAGAACACACATTATCTCATATCTCATACACAGCCACAATATAAACTAATATCAGCAACCACCAGCTAATAGCTACTGATAATTAACAATCTAGTACTTGTCTGCTTAGCGTGTTTCTTCTCAACTTAGTCATTACATTCTCTCATCAGGGACCCTTTAAATATCATAGGGCTATTGAAATTTGGTTCATGGATCATGAGAGTAAACACAAGCATAATTTATTATTTGCTAAGCTCAACAAATTTTCTTTTGATCTTGCTAGCAGCCCCAAATGAGTACAGCATTGAGAAATATTTCCAAGTGGTATAATACTTCTTTCTTATATCAAGCTTTCTGAAGTTGTTGAAACTGGCCAAAGTATTTGACCAGCCTTGCACCTTTTTTTTTTTACATAATTAATATTATGGTGACCGGCAGACCAAAAATATTTGGGGATGAAATGTGTTAGAAACACAAGATACCAATCATCAAAAATAAAATTTGAAAGAAAGAAGCTTATCCACTGAATTCAGTTTTCAAGGAAGAAAACCGAGCACCTTATTGAGAATACAAGTTGTTTTCTGTGTTAATATGAACTGTAGACATACTATTTTCTCTGAAGCATGCGCAAACAACAGTCTCATGGTCTTTGACACACTAGGGCTGTTGTGGAAACATCATATCTCACTTGATTCATGTACTCTGGGTTATGAAAATTAATTTAGAAAAAAACCAAAGCTCTATTTAACTTTGAATGAAACTGCGCTCACTTTGTGTGTCCCCATTAATTGACTTTGAGTGGATGTAGCCATGTTCTCTTCCCAGGGCTCCTCCACAGGATTAGAAAAACTCACAGCAGCATTTGGCCTCTAGGTTGTCTTAGCCCAACCCAGGCAATCACTCCCAGGATCCCAGTAAGGCATATTTCCAGAGTTTAGAAGAAAGCCATTTTTTTCCCTGAGAAATTAACAACATTTTGTAAAGGAAGGGAAGAAAATTCATAAAACATTTGCAAAGACTGAATACTTTAGAATTGAGTTCTCAGAGAGTTCATCTTTCTGTACATAGCCAATGTTCCTAACAAGTGAACTTTACTCCACACCCTTCATAACCAAAAGACTTCTCTTTATCATTAGTAGAGATTAGTGCAGAGAGGTGGATTTATTATTAGAAGATGAAGTATAAGTCTAGTTATTTAAATCAATTATTTAAAACCTTCACAGTTGATCAAGAGTCATGCAGTAATTTTAGGGTTTAGAAATGCAAGCATCCTTAAATAGACTTGAGACCTGAGCCATAATCAAGCGATATGTCATGATTCTGTGAGAGACAAATCCATTATTTCCTCCAAAAGACTTTGAAGGAAACTTTAAAAATAGTCAAGTATATCTTAACATAAAAATAATGAGACACATTTTCAACCAACAGATAATAAGATACAGGCACACAAAAAATATATTAATAATAAGATTGTGATGTCCTCCCGGTGTCTAACATTAGGAGATGTTTTTCACAATTAAAGATTCTAAGCTCTTGTCTTTCCATCTGGAGATGGTTTTAACATGAAAGTATGCTATATGAAATGGATAATTCAGGTTGCAAGCCTATGAATTTTATATTCCTTTCCAACTGCATGTTGTTTCCCTCCCAAGATACTGTCTCAGAGGTTTGCCAATTACAACAGTGGGACTATTTTGAAAGAATGTTCATTTGAGTTCCCAGCAAAAATAATTTCAAGGAGATGTTGCCATTCAAAACATTCACAAACGAACTCCATACTTCATTACCTCAATTGCAGTCACAAATATAAAGACAATATGACTTCTTCATTTAAAATATATTTTTCTGTGGTATATGTATACCATGGAGTACTATTCAGCTTTAAGAAACAATGGTGACATAGCACCTCTTATATACTCCTGGAAACGGCTGGAACACATTCTACTAAGCGAGGTATCCCAAGAATGGAAAAATAGGCACCACATGTACTCACCATCAAATTGGTATTAACGGATCAACACATAAGTGCATATATAAGAATTGCATCTATTAGATATTGGGCAGGGGGAGGGGGGAGGAGGGAGGAGGGAACGGGTATATGTGTACACATAGAGTGCAATGCGCACCACGCAATAGGATGGACATATTTGAAACCTGGACTGAGGGGGGAGGGGGGCAGGGGCAACATAGGTAACCTAAACATCTGTACCCTCATATTATGCTGAAATTAAAAAAAAAATAAAAATAAAAACTTTTCAGAAGTGAGGTGACTCCACAGAAAGTAAGCAGCAGTGAATATTAACAACACCTTCTCTGGCAGCATTTCTTCTCTAATTTGGGTCCTGGCAACACTGCCAACTTAGAGGAGGGTCTTCAGATTTGGGAAACAGATGCATTTTAGCAGCACTCCAAATTTTATTTTGTTGTTCTGTTTTTAGTAAGTGAGATCTGAGTCTACATGCCTGAAGAACTCATACTATCTATGTGAAATCATGGTCTTATGGACGATAAATAGGATTGAGCACTAAGGCAACAAGTGGCCCATTAGGTATTTCTATGTTATTTATATTTATTATATAGAAACATAGATAATATAAATATCTAGATAGGTAGTAGGTAGATAGATAGATAGTGAGAATAGAATTCCTGTGGAATTTCTGTCTTTCTGTCTGCAACTACTCTGCTCACCATGTTGCTAACACTGGGAATCCTTTCCATGACTACTCTTTCGAACACTGACATACAGCATTGTCAACATACATATATTGTCACAATCATTAAAATTATGTCTAATCATAGAATGGCACAAAAACATTACCATAGGAAGTGGAAGATGCAAAATGTAATATGCACAGTAAAATAGAAACAATAAAAATTTTAGCAAGACTTCACAGAGCTAAAACAGGCTGCACGGGAAGCAACTGGCAAGAGAGCCAGCTGTCCACCCGTCCTCTCTAGAGTTAGGGAAACAGAATGGCAGCAACCATATGATCTTGCCAAATTTGCTTTTACAATTTGAACTGACTTCTGATTTCTCCTTTCTCAATTGAAAATTCTAGTGGTTGCCCAAATGGTGCGTCAAAAGAAATCTGCATATGCTAACTGAAAGTATGAAAATTTTGGCCAGGGAGGGAGCACTTGTCTTACAATTTTCTTCTTTCTCCAGGCTCTTTCATGCCTCTGCTGTTCACATAGTCTCTCTTCTTTCTCTCTTTAGAATGTGAGACTTTCTTGTTTCCTCCCCATCCCCTGGCCAAAAACCTCCTCATTTCCTAAAACTCATTGCAGACTCTTTTTAGTATCGTCTACTCTGAACACATTCTCTGTCCTCCCCATCTTCCCCACCTCACATGCCCAAAGCATGAATATAACAGCCCTGCAATACGCTGGGGTTGTTTTCCTATCTCTTTTCCCAGTTGGGCTGTGAGAGCCTAAAATACAGGGTTATCTTGGATTTATTTTTACAGCTTTCTTCAGTACCTGGCAATAGATTGAGTAAATGAATGGTTGTCCATATAATAGTTCTTGTTTTTACTGGTGAAAGACTGAATAATGAGCATGATGGAATAGTAATTTGATTGAATATGACATTTACGATCTCAAGGACTCTAAGTTTTTAGTGCAAATCGGAAAATGCATACCTTTGAAATAAAGGAATCTGTCTTTCTCTACATCAGTAATGTGCACACATAAATAAAACACATATATCGTCAGTGCTTAGGTCCCCTTTATAGATAAGCATTTTTTAAATGCACAGTCATGTCTTATGAATATGGCATGTAATTTAGAGGAAATTAACTTTAATATGGTCATGAGGTTGACTGTATGTTGGTTTATTATAGAAGAAAGAAGGAATCGTGTAGAGACCATCTGAATGATAGCTGCTGAGTTTACAACCATGCTTTGTCAGTGTGACAGCAAAAGTGTTAATGGATGTTTTAGAACATTATCTCCAGGCAGAGCTCAACTCCATAGTGATGAAAACCAAAAAGCGTTTGATAATGAGAGAGTGAGTTAATTTTTCTGTTATATTTTCAGTCAGTTGATCAAGGACTTCAACTCTGACATGTACTTAACCCCAGAAATTAGTTATACGCAAAAATAAAGTGGCTGATCTCTGCTTTCCATTAACTGATTAAAAAATAGAAACTATGTTGATTATAACAGACATCGAACTTTGTAAAGTACAGCACTAAAGGTGCTGCCTATTCTAATATCTCTATTTTATTTGATGCCTTGTCACCAACTGGAGGGTCTTTCTTCTTATTTCTTTTTAATTTGTTCATTATTGCAATTATAGAAAACAACAAAATAAAACATAAAGAAGAAAATGTAAATTTTACTATAGACCCTCCAAATGTAGAAATAAACATACATAATCTTTTTGGTGCAGGGAAGTTAAGTAACTTGGTCAATGTTACACAGCTAGTAAAGGCAGAGTAGAATGCAAACCCAGTACTGTGTCTGTACTTTAAATCATTACACTATAATTCCTTCCCTGAAAAAGTACTTTGTACACAAACATTGGCGTCAGCTCACTGAACAGTTTAACCAAACTCTGAGTTAAGGTTCTGGTATTACAGAACAGCTTTGAATCATTCCCTTTTATTGTGAAGCATGGTTATTTAAATATTTGAGAATAGCTTGGTAATCATGGATTTACTCTCCACCCTAAAAGTTTTTTTCTAGCATTTGGATATGAAATCAAGAAAGTAGAGTCTAGCGTGAATTTTCTTAACATCAGTCTGCTGTGAGGCCTTTGGAAGTTTAAATATTTTCTTTTGTTCTCTTGATTCTTTTCTCTTTATATTTTACATGGGGAAATTGGAGAAATATGTACCGTATTTGCTATGAAAAATGCGATATCAAATGCAGCTGGCGTAATGCACATTTCTTGAGGATAAACAAGAAGTGGAGAAAAGTTTCAGTGGAGCCTTGAAGATTAAAAACTACGTCTCATCCGCAGTTGGTGGATAAACTGATGCTAACAGATGCAGAGAGGCAGCGAGTGATCAGCCCTCTCACTGCTGTTTCTTCTTCCTGGCGTAGCAGTTTCTTCTTGCCACTGCAGGTGAGAGGGCACGGTTCCACGCTGTCCTCTACTGCGTCACACCGTGGGTTTCTAGAGGGTTTAGGAATAGCTGCAGTTATTTATTTGTTCAACAAATGTTTGTTAAACGTTTACTCTCCCTAGCTCCATTGTGCTAGCAACACAAAACTTGGTCCTGACGAAGTACCGTATATTCACATTTACACTCATTCTCAGCACGTCACCCCAGGCTCACACGAGGAGAATGTGTAAGAGTGCTTTTCTCCCCACAGGTTCTCTGCGCAATGTCTGTTAGCAGCAGCTGAAGCAGCAGCAGGCAAATAATAAATTTAAATTGACTCCTTTGTGTATCTTTATGTTCATCTGAGATGAAACAAGTTCATTTCAGAGTTCCTGGGTTTCTAATATAATTAGGTTTCCGTCTGTCTCCTTTCCCTTCTCCTTTCTGAATTCTCTCTTATATTCCTTCTCATGTATTGAAGATATGTTTCTGTTATTGATTCCCAACATTAGCTACCATCGATGATTAGCAACCATAGAGGTTTCTGTGCAGAAAAGATTACTTCTTTTTTTTTTTTTTTGCCTGGGCTAGAGTGAGTGCCACGGCATCAGTCTAACTCACAGCAGCCTCACATTCCTGGGCTCAAGCAATCCTTCTGCCTCAGCCTCCCGAGTAGCTGGGACTATAGGCATGTGCCACCATGCCCGGCTAATTTTTTTCTATATATTTTTAGTTGTTCGATTAATTTCTTTGCATTTTTAGTAGAGACGGGGTCTCGCTCTTGCTCAGGCTGGTTTCGAACTCCTGAGCTCGAACGATCCTCCCGCCTTGGCCTCCCAGAGTGCTAGAATTACAGGCGTGAGCCACCGCGCCCGGCCAAGATTACTTCTTTAATGATCACTTCTTAGGGTAGCAGTTGTGTCCTGAAACTTAATATGAGTCTTCAACTTGTTTTGTTTGTTAGGTTCTTATTGCTGAGTTCTGTTATCTTAAAAATGACAAATGCAATGCACATTATTAATTATGGTACAAGAAACTAGAATACAAAAATGAAATTGTTGACAACTGAAATTAAAATGTGCTAACTCTGGCAAAACAGAAATTTGAGGATCCAGGAAGGATCCTTTGCTAATAGCAAAGGATTAAAATAGTCAGCTAGTTCTCTCGTTTATACACTGGTTATACTTGTCTTGTGGAATGATTCCTTGCACTGTTTTAGTTTATCATTTAAAGTTAATGTTCTTGTGTTCCTATAATCATAAAGCTATCTATGTAATAAGAAAATATTCATGAAATATTAGCAAAATAAAACTTTTTTTAATGGAATTTTAAACGTGCTTGCTTTTGAGAGAGGCACTGCTACTTTGGATTAAGTCTTACATTTGAGAGCTTATTATTACTTGGGTTGATTATATGATTGTCAATATTTGCCTGCAAAAATGCAATTTTGTATAAGTCAATCTAATAGGCATAAATACAAATTGGCTAATACATACTCTACTTAGGTAACATGGTGTTTTAAATAAGTATGTTTTGCAGAAAATTAAAGCTTATCCCTTCAGGTGTTGTAACTTCTGTATTAACCTGATGAGATGAAACTATTTCTAAACACAGTAATTTCTTTCTTCGCTTAAGCAGAGCATACATACTCCTTTATTGAAGGCTCAAAATCATTACCACAAACAATTGTCATACTGTATTGTGATAGTGAGGTGTTCTCAGAAGTTATGATGTTAACTTCAGGGACATTTATGAGAATGTGTGCCTGGTTTTATCTTTTTACCACACTGTTAAACTGCCATATCTTACTTCATTATATTCCAAGTGTCTCTATGATTCCATAATATGGACAGATACAGAAGAGTCAAGAACATGTCAGAATAAGGAAACCTGTGAATTGAATCCAAGTAGGCACCATAGGGGCTAAGCTGTTGATGCATTAAAATACAAAGGAGAAAATTGATAATAATAGACTTATATAATATAAAGCAGAACTTGGGGTGGGGACTATATTAAGAAAGGACATATTAAGCAGGGATAGGAACAGTGATCTAAAGACCTTGAAGTCAGAAAACATAGGAAGAAAAGAATCAGATGAGTGACATGGGCTAATATGTGCAAAGTCTAATCAGTTTAACTCCCCCCCAAAATAAGAAGCAAGCAAGAGTAAAATTAAGGGCTTCTCATTGTTGCTCCTTGGCTCCAAACCTAGACTACTAATTGAGTGAGGTGACCATGAACTTGCAAGGTGGGTTTTCTATTGGGTAAATGTTGTTCTGGCATAGCCAAATTTTTTCAGAGACCAAGGCTCAGCTTTCCCAGAGGGTCATAAATGCTTAACACTAAATTCTGAGTGCATTCGATTTACTGCATATAAGCCAACGTATTCTAGGGAGTACTATAGTTAATATATAGTGAATTATATAGCTAATATTCCAAAAATTACATGGAAAAATCTGAGTCACTAGGGTTTGAAGTAAGAATCCATGGTGCTCTCATTCATCAAGTTCGTAGGCTGAGAACAAGTGGTTTTCTATGTAGGGTGATATTTCCCCTAGGGGACATTAGAAAATGTCTGGCAATGTTTTTGGTTGCCACACTGGATAACATTTAGTAGGTAGAGGCCAGGGATGCTGCTAAACATACTACATTATACAAGGTAAAAAAAAATATTTAGTCCAAAATAGTGCTGAGGTTAAGAAACACTGTCCTAGGACAACTATGAATATAAGAGAGGAAAATGGGACTTTCAAGCATCCTTGAAGCCTGCCAGCCAGGGGGATATACATGAAGAAAGCTCAGGGTGACAGTTTCACCTTTAGAAAGACGGGGAGCACACTGACCCTGCAATGAGAACTTACTTCACTCCCTCTGCCTGGATTTGGAGAGAAGCGGCTTCTTAGAAGGTACGAAATTTATTTACATTGAGTTCTTAATAGTAGTCACTTCCGAAGGAGGAATGCTGTAATAACTGAGTGATGTTAATATCTGGTCAGAGCCCTTTTTTTGCATCAATAAAGCCATTTGAGCATGGGATGAGTCACAACCAGATTTGGAGGTGAGGGACTTTGCATGGGTTAATCAGACTGGAGGGCAGAAAATGTGATTTTGGCTGACTCACTTGTTGGGGTAAACATGTCCATCAGACTATCTAACTTTAAGCTTTCTAATTTTATCTAATAACTCATCATTATAGGGTTTCAAGAAACCAGAACTTTGTGCCTCTTATCAGAAACTAAAAACTCTTATGTTGGCCCCATGCATGAACTGAGCCACTTTGCTAATAGACTTGGGGTCTGCTAGGCAACTGACCGTAAAAGCTCACGAAGAATGATTTGGTTTATTCTTAGCCTTAGCTGCTCCCCATAAAATATAGATCATTATAGAAGAGGCTTACCACATGGCTATATAATAAATTTTGCACACTAATTCCCTCCAGTTACATAGATCTCAGGTATTTCCACTTTAATGCTAATCTTAAAGAAATCAGAGTTGTATCAAAGTAATCTTATTTTATAGTTTCTTCCCTAATAAATGTTTGAATGAATGAGTAAATGAATGATGAATGAGTCAAGTGAAATATTTTGCAATTGTAATAATCAGAAGCTAAAAGAAAGCATTTAAAATCATTGATTTTTTCCAAAACTGAAGCAAATTAATTTTATAAAATAACTTTTTCCAGTTAGTACTTTTGTGACAGATGCAGCTCACCCCTGACATTTGCAGTACTCTACAATTTCTAGAGCAGATACAATTCTTCTATTTCTTGGGCTTGATATAAAGAAAGCCATAAGAAACTCAATCCACATGTGTTAAAGTGAGTTGAAAATAATTTATCTTGTAGCAAAAATGCCAAAGATACATCATCTAAAGTTGTGTCAAGACAAAAGAGCAAAACTGGCATAGAAGAGAATTTTTTTTGTCTACTTTCCAAAGGAGGTGGTTGTATCCTTACTCATCCTCAAAAAAATATTTTGGCAATAAATAAAGAAGAAGTATACATCAGTGTATGGTAACTTGCTACTATAAAATATAATACTTCAAAAAGGGCATTATTAAAAGACGATATATAATATCCATTCATAGGTCACTTTAAAACTTGTAGGTTAGGCTGTCCTCAATTCCTTCGCCTTTATCTCAGGGCAAATGTGTTGACTAGGTAAGGAAGTGGATGGGTTTGGAAGAGAGATCTTTCAGAAACCTACTTACTGACCTTCCAAGAGCTATTCTCTCTTTTCTTCTCCTCTTCCCTTGTTCTTCCCTCCCTCCTTCCCTTCCCACCTTCCCTCCTTCCCCTCTTCCCTTCTTCCCTCTTCCTCCTTCCGTCTGTCCTCTATCTTCTCTCTCCCTGTGACTGACTCTCTTACCTTTGTGTCTCATCTTCATTCCTTCCCCCTTCCTTCTCTTTCCTTCTCTTTTCACGTCAATAACGAAGAAGGGCTCATTGTTGTGGCCTTTTCACAAATAACACAGAAGAGTAGGGAGCAGAGAAATGCCAGAGGAGACTGCAAAGAGATGTAATGTTCCCAGCCTCTAAGAGTGAGGAGTTGCCACCAGGCACCATTGAACGTTCAGCCATTATTGACTACAATCCATTAATCTTGAGAGAAAGTTTATAATTTTTATAAAATTATCAAAGGGGACCACCACCTCAAAAAATGACAAAACATTGCCCTAGACTATATTTTTAGGCTATAAGTTAAATTTATTCCTCAGGTTTCTAGGGGAAAATAAAGTTGACGGCTTATAAATTATTAACATCTGATATATTCAGTATAGAGTCACATATTATTTATATACTATTAGAAATTTTTCAGAATTGAATGGAAGCTCTGGATCCTTTTATCAGAAAATGCATACATACTCATATCATTTTCATTCAATTTTATAATCTTTCTGAGTGACTGTAATCTATCCTTGGATTTTTTCCATGATCTTATAGTGTAAAACGTGATTACTTTGGTAATTTTTCCCATTGATTACAAAGCCAATGTTTACAAGATAAAAGAAAAAATACACATGAGAAAGAGGCTAGGAAGGCTGTGTGTGTTGGAGAGATAATGAAGAGAGGTTGGTTCATAGTTTGTACCCATACAGGTAAGTAGAAGGAAAAAGTTCTCATGTTCCAGAGCAGAGCTGGGGGACTACAGTTAGCAACAATGTATTGCGTATTTCAGAATAGCTGGAAGAGAGGATTTGAAGTGTTCACAACACATAGAGATGATAAATACTCACGGTGCTGGATATACTAAACACCCTGACTTGATTATTGCACAGTCTACACATGTGACAAAATACCGTGTGTACCCCATAAAATGTATAAATATTATGTATTAATAAATTTTTTTAAAAATAAAGAGTGCAGATATATTTCTATATTGCCTATCCAATAGTTTATTAATTAAAATGGTGGTAACTCTTATTATCCAAATAATAATTACAGCACTGTTCAAGGAGATTCTCCTAGGTGCTTACTGGGACTTTTGATGCTTTCTTCTGACTCTATGTGATGTTTGCTTTAGAAAGATTTCCTTCTCAATTTGAAATGTAGTAACGACAGTAGCAGTAGCAACTTCCATTGATAAAATTTCCCTTACATAAAGATAGCTCCCAATGTGCTTTATATACATTTTCTCATTTAATTCTCAGAATTTTATTAGATGGGTGTTATTAGCTTCCTTTACACATGAGGAAATTGAGGCTTAAACACTTTAAAAGAGTTGACCAAAATTATGAACAATAAGTGAAAGAGCTGGTATAGGAAGCTCAGATGGCCCAAGTCAGTAGTCAGTAGGACATGCACAGGAAAGGAAAGAGAGAAAGAGAGAGGAAAGGAAAGAAGATGGGACAGAAAAGTAAGAGAGTCAGACACAGGGAGAAAGAAAATAGTCCTCATCCTTCTAAGGTACCCAAAAGTAGAGTGCGTGCTTATGCAATTTTAGCTCCTGAAAAAAGAATGCTTAGAAATGAAAAAAGAGGAGAATGAAGACTAACTTGGCTAATGCTTGTTACAATTAGATTTTGTTCCGATCTCTGAATGTAAAACTTGTCCTTAAATTCCACACAAGAGCAACTGTCCGTGACATTGGCCGATGATAGAGATGCCAGAATAAACAGTTGTAGCAATGAGTCTGTTTCAGCAGTAACATAAAAAGGGAGCTTCCAGGGTATTTCAGGAGAAAGGTATGGGGAGAGCTTATCAAAGGAGAAGGAGATACGAGAGTCAACATCAGCTACGCTTTGGTAAAAATATTTCATGTGTGCTGTTTGGCTGTGTGTGAATCTTCAAAATGTGCCAAATGCCCAAGAGATAAGGAGCCCGTGGCTAAAGGCAAAATTATAAAACATTGAAAATGTACTCCTCAGGCCTATGAAAGATTGGAAGGGAAGTTTTTTTTTCCCCAATCCTGTTTTACTAGCACACAAAAAGATTCTGTCTAGGACCAATGATAGCAGACTTAACCTAACTTACAAGAAATCCTGCTCAGTTTACTCAGCTCTATCTTGCTATTATAATAAATATGGTATCTAGGACCCAATAAAACATTAGCATATCCTTTTAAAATGTTTCAGAATGGAGAGATGGTATTATTCAATAATATTTTTTATTGTTCTAAGCAATCATATTAACTTTTGTTTGAATACTTTCAAAATATAGATTTACCTGTTGTAGTTTTAATGGCTCCCATAGTAGAATAAGGGGATTTGAAAACTTTAACCTAAATGAGTGAATAATGTATATTTTTGGGCTGTAAGGGAGGCTGACAAGTGGGCTGTGATACTCCACAACGCTTCAGAGCACAGGTTTGGGGTCAGGCAATAAAACATATTTAAAGTGTGGTACTTAGTGCTGCAATGAACGGAGGCCAGCTGCTTCATCTTTCTCAGCCTTCAGGAGTTTTAGGTGAAATTTAGTTCAGAAAATTCAAGGAAATTTCTCATCCTGATGCCCTGCCCATAGAAATTACTAGATATTATTGGTATTTTGCGGCCATGGAGCCTCTGAGGGAAGTTGACATCATAGACTCATTATTTTCCTTTTTACCAGTATTTTCCTTTTCTGCAAAAATAATATGAAAATGACAGAAGGAATCCAACTAAAAATTTGCTTATATATTTTATATCTTAATGAAATCAATGCTTTTCATTTTATGTCTTTTCACATCTATGTCTTTTTATGGATACATATTAATTTTAAAAAAATATTTCTATAAATTTAAGTTTTATATTCTAAATATTACCACTGTATTATGGAATATTACCACTATATTACCACTATATTTTGTGGAAGTCTCCTTTTTCTTTTATCATCTGTTTCCTCCCTCCAAGGAAGTAGGTTGCAGTGTTTTACAAATGAAATATTTCCCTTTAGAGAATGTGGCTTTATTTCATAAAAATAAGATCATATATAAATATGTGTGTGTGTGTGTGTGTGTGTGTGTATAAACTTACCTTTTTGTTTACCAATATGTAGTAGGCATGACTCTAAGTTAATGACACTAGGCAGTAGAAATAAAAGCCTCCTGTTGGAAGGATATGTGCAGGGAGCTTTATATTGCTGTATTGTTTGTGGTAGCAGGACTGCTGAAACCATCCTAAATGTCTATCAGTAGGGCTAAGGGTGATTAAAGTGAAGTACATCCACATTATGGGGCATTCTGTGGCTATTTTAATAATATTTAGAGCTCCATCTATAGACATATTTTTGAGTTGGGAAAGAAAACAGAGATGATTAATATAATGTACTCATATTGAAGATCAGGAAATTGAGACATGAAGCAACTTGCCCAACTTGAGTTCTTGAGAGAGCCACACACAAGCCTGACTTTTAGTCCAGTGCTCATTCCACCCTGGCCTCCTACTCCTGGCATATGTTGGCTGCAAAATTCACAGTTCATGTGGAGCAGAGGCTCAGCTATGGGTGGGTTTGCATGTGAATTTGCAGCATGCATGTTTAAAGGCTTTTAGTACAACATCTTTTGCAGTGAGTACTGGATAGCATGTAACACGAAAACTGCATTAGGTGGTTTTCTGTTACAGCACATAGTTAGTGCCATCCGTTGTCATGCATTTGTTCCCCGACTGATTTTCCTGGAGGAGGTCACAGCTCTGTGTTTCTTTGCTATGCACCACTATGGCAGGGTCCTGAATATTTAATTATGCTGCTCTGATGAGAAGAGGGTATGGCGGCAAGTTCCAGGGGAGTGTGTGCAGCGTGATCATCCTCAGACTGCTGTTTGGAAATGAATCCTTAGGGCACGCTCAAGGACACTCAGAAGGCACGGAGGATTGCTTTTCCTTCAACTAGTCAAAACTGAATTTAGAATTGTGAGATGGAGTCCTGAATAGCTCCTTATTTTCTGCATAATCTGATATTTTGCTTTATGTAAATCAAAACAAGAATATATAGTTCTGAAAGAATGGCAGCAGTTACATTTTGTTGCTGTTATATTGCTTCGTTTTCCATAATGGCATGCCAAAGTATGCACCCCTATCCAATTTAATCTGAAAGTTGCATGTGCTGACACCCTTGCTGGTTATCATAATATGATATTGACAATTATTAGCTGATAGATGGGAATACGTGTTGCTTTTTTTGGCATTTGGCTCAAGGCATTAGTGTTGTTATAAAAGCATCAGCGGAAACTTTAGCACAAAAGGGATTACTCACACTAAAGAGAATTATAACCTGGTATAGACATGATATCACTGAGTAAATAAGTTTCTGTGATTATCTCATGCCATTGCATCTAATATGTCTGGATGTTTTACTTAAGTAAGAAAGTCTTTTTTATTGAACAAATCAGGAATACTTCCATTTTAATACCATCTCCTTATTCCTCATTATCTTTAAACTGGTTCTTTGGCTTTTTGTTAGCTATTTTAACTTTTAATTGATTTGCTTTTAATTTGCATCTTCTCCTTTTTAAACACTGGCTTTTGTGGTAAATAAATAGTGCAAGGCACTTCAATTTCAATTGAAAAATAGGGCAATGCCATTTATAACTGAGACAATGTGACAGCAGCCTTGTAAGGCATCTCTGTCCCCTTCAGGTAGTCTATCCATATTCGGTTTGAACTGCCACTTCCACATGGATGACATTGACATGTGACCTTCAACACTGACCTTTCTTCTGAATGCTAAATCAGCATTTCTAAATGCTCAGTTTGAAACTTAACATCATCTGAAACTTAGTTCCCAATCTCTGTCTGATAAATAGAAGATCAATAAAAATTTACTGAGTCAATTCATCATCTGTATAAATTAGGGGGGTTATGGAGAGGTCAACAAATTTATTGCTCTTTTTAATTATTTTTTATTATGCTACTCACCTTCATTTGGTTACCTCAGACTCAAAATTGTCATTTCTGAGATCTCATAAGAGAATGAGGCAGAAAGTTCTGTGCTTCTCCCTTAAAAAATTAACAAAAATATTTTTAGCTAGAGTTCAGCTTACTCATATTTGTATTAGTCAAATAGTATATATAACATAATTGAAAAAAATGACTAATCTCCAAAAAATTTACTAGAAGGAGGGAAGAGAATACCATGCTGAATCCTAAAGTTTAAATCATGTATGTGGCCTAATTGTTTTTAAATACATTGGCCATTCCAATAAGATATTGTAAAAAGGCAGTGTCAACAAATGTGTGGGAGCCCATTAGATTCCAGTGGACATCACAGGATTGCTTGTGGTTGATGAGTTCTGTTGAGCCAAATGAGCAAGCTGATTGTTTTAAAGCTGCCTGTCAATTGTCTTTGATATAACTGAAAATGAAACCTCCTTGACTCATTTGTGATTTGTTTTGAAATGAAAGTCTGGGGATACATTACCGAGACCACATTCAGCCTGTCAGTGATTTGCAGGTGGCGTTAGACACCTGGTGGGTTATTGGGACTTTTATAAAGCCACAGTTTTATCCATCTTCAGCTTGCAATTGGCTTTTCTTTGAATTTTCATTTCAAGATGGTTGTTGGCTTAGGTCAGTTTGATTAACAAAGTTTTGTGTTTTTTGAGAACTCAGGAGACACTAAATTTGTAAGACTCCCTGCCCCATGCTCAGGGATTCTGAATCTGTATGTTGAAGACTGGGCCCAAGAATTCTGCATTTTCAACAGGCATTCCAGATGATTCTGATATAAATAAGCCAAAAATTATATTTGAAGAAAAATTAGGTAGGAATGTGGATAAAATTAAGTGGATAAGCTCCAGGGATATCTATAAAGAAAAAAAATTATATATAATCACTTAAAAACTGTTATATAATTGTAGGATACTATTTTAATGCTTCCAGTAACTACATGTGTTTTGTCAGGCAGGAGACTGCATGCCTGCTTAATAGCTGAGTAAAATGCATCCGACTACAGGTAAATAATTTGTTATTTTATTACAGCCCAAGAGTAGAACCTCAGTTCCTCACTCTATATGGTCCATCAGAGAGTAGAAAAAAAGAATCCATCATGAAGAAAATAAGCTGATATATATTTCTTTAGGACATTGTTTTCAGCCTAACCTTGTGGAATATTGAAATCAAGGACATGTCTAGTTTCCTTTTCTTATAATATGGATGTAAATCTATTACTGGGAACTCAGCCCCTGTCCCACTACTGACTTCTCAGCGTTCCCTCTTTCGAAGGCCTGCATGCTGACATGGAAACCCGTTTCCAAGCCCATGATGTCTATTGTGTCTCCATTGGGCAGGACTCTGCAATGTCTTTTTATCTTCTTTTAAGTATGATGCATGCATCTGCCTTGACACTCAGGGCTCTCCAGCAGCTAAACATATCTACTCCCATCTCCCTTAACAGCAGTTGCAAAGCCCTTAGTGCTCTAGGTAGGTGGAGTCTAACTAATGAAGCTTCAGCTCTACCTGGTGCACAGTTCCGGTGGGACTCTTTCTCCAAAACATGCATTAATGTCATAAGCACTTTTTCCTTACATCTGAACACTCACGTATGAGAAAGTTTGGCTCTCCTTCTTAAAAACAGAACAAAAAATAGTTCAACCTCGTCTTCTAGAAAACCTTTCACTTCTTCAGGCCTCCAGATTTTTTTTATATTTATTTATTCTTTTAAATATCATAATTTCAATTAAATAGATAATTCTATGAATCTTTTAACATGTAAATATTTGTCGGTATTACCACACTTCATTAATACCAAGATGATAGAGAATTCTCACATCTATCAATGGTTTAGTTTCCATTGTGTCACATTAGATTATTGCATAAAACCTCAATAATGATATCATCTAAGCATTGCCTAAAATATTCATTAGTTGTTCTGCAGTTGATTTAGACCGAGGCACTCTAAAGGAGGGCTTATCTTGCCAGTAGGTTTGATTTTGACTTGCTTTGTATTCACACAGCTGTCACCAAAGTTGATGCAAACATTACTAGTGTGATGGCATGCTCTGTATTCATCGAAGTAGGGGGACTGTATGCCTCTGGAATAATAATGGACCTGGCGTTGGGACATTCCTCTCTAATGGACACTAGCTACTCTGATATTTTATCAAGACCCACTTTCAAAACCTGTGACTATGCTACAAGGCTCTGTTCTGCTTCTTTTTGCAGCCCATGGTATGCTATTTTTGTGCTGCACATGTTTAATTTTGCAACTTGTGAGAATTTGTAAAGCATAACAATGTCTATTCCCACTGAGATACACAAAATGCACCCAGATGTATTGACAGGAGCAGTCTTTGGAGGAAAACTCCATTGTGAGAAGAATCTTCTTAGCAATCGCTAGACTCTTTCTTCCTTGAAGGGAAGCCAACCTCCTTTTCTTAATAAATCAGTCATATTTATTTTTCCATTCTAAGGAGCAGTGAGGTGCACCTAAGTGCATTTACAATTTGCTTTACACGAACTTGGCCTTCTCTGAAAGTGCAGCTCAGAAAAACATTTCCTCTAAAATGCAATTAGGAGAAATTTATCTTGAAACGAGCCTACACTTCTACATCCTTCTGTAACTTACTTAGCAAGACCAGCAGTTGCTTGCGTAATCATCCTTCATCATACAACTTTTCTTTCTTATCACATAGTGAGGCAATTTGACTCTAAATTAAATTTACCTATAATATTCCTGCAAGGAACTGTAGGTGTCTCCGTATCATGTGCTAAAAATGCTAACTGGTTTCATCTAGAAAACCTTTGATCCCTCATGAGCTGTTGCAAAGTTCAGTCACATTTCTCTGTGAATGACATTGGCTTTGCTCCAACTTCTCGGAAATGGTAAGGGCATCTGTTATTATTGAACATGCAACCCTTAATTATTGATATTATTACAGGTAGTGGTTATATTTAATCCAGTTAGCTGATAAATAAAAGAACATTTTTCATTTCCTAATACTCTGACATTTTGTATTTCTGTTCTTAATTATGTTTTGTATTTTCATGAGGATAACCTTAAACAACAACATTTTCCCCACATGCTCCCCAATAACCAATATTAATACATAGATACAGGCAATAGATCCCTTGCAAACATCCAACACAACTGGTGAATAATAATTGCTTTTTCTAGAGAAAAGATTGATCATACTGATGGTTTCGCCTTGAAGGTGAAAAATGAGCCTTTAGAGAGGGCTTTGATAAGGTTTCCATATAGGATGACTTGTAGAGTACTGGCCTACAGAAATGTGCATATGCAGAGAACGTACGTATTGTATACTCTAGGTATCCACCTGTCTCACTCTTACAGGTCCTTCAATTCTCTACTCCAACGTCTACTCACCTTTGAGGACTTTGGTGATCACCCCGTTTTACACGCACTGCCATCCCTTCCGTGCATTCAGTATATTTGGCATCCCTTCCATTGTATTGCTTCTTCTTCCCCCCTCCTGTTACAATGTAAGCTCCATGAGATGCTCATTTTGTCTATTTGGTTCGCTTGTATATATTCAGCACCTAAAACAGCAACACATAGTAGGTGCTCAAAGGGTATTTAAAAAATTTTTAAGTATTTAATTTTTAAACAAACATTTTTTTTTTATTTTGGGATAATTATAGATTAATATGTAACTGTAAGAAAATTATATAGAGAGTACCCATGTATGCTTTATTCAGGTATCCACAATGGTAATGTCTTGCAAAACTGTAATACAATATCACAACTAGAATATTGGCATCAATACAGTGAGGACACGGAACATTTCTGTCACTATAAGGATCTGCCATGTTGCCCTTTTATAGCTACATCCACTTCCAACTGCTGCCTACCCTTTTCTTAATCCTTGGTATCCACTAATCTGTTCTCCATTTTGATAATTTTGTCATTTCAAGAATGTTATATGAATGAAATCATGTCCCTTGAGATTCTTCCAAGTTGTGTCTATCAATAGTTCATTCCTTTTTATTGCTGTGTAGTATTCTATGGTATGAAAGTATGTGGTTTGTTTACCCGTTCACATCTAGGGAATCTAGGCATCTAGGTTGTTTCCAGTTTGGGGCTCATATAAGTAAAAATGCTATAAGCATTTGTGGATAGGTTTTTGTGTGAAAATAAATTTTCATTCCTTTGGACAAATAATCAAAGGTGCAATTGCTGGGTTTTATGGTTAATATAAATATTTAGAATTTTAAGCAGACACTTTTCCAGAGTGGCTGTACCCTTTTACATTTCTGCCAGCAATGTATAAATGATTATTTCTCTGCATCCTTGCCAACCTTTGGTCTTGTCATTCTTTTTTTTTTTTATTTATTTTAGTCATTCTGATAGTTGTGTAGTGATAGTTCACTGTAGTTTTGCTTTGCATTTCAATAATGATAAATACTGTTAAATATCTTTGCATGTGCTTATTTGCCATCTGTATGTCCTTTTTGGTGATACGTCCCTGTTTTTTGTTCATGTTCTAATTGGATTGTGTGCTCTTATACTGTTGAATATTAAGTGTTCTTTATATATTCTATATATGAGTCCTTTATCTGATGTGCGGTTTACAAATATTAACTTCCACTCTATCTTCTGTTTATCTTTTCATAGTCTTAAAAGAGCCTTTGATGAGTGAAATTATTACAATTCGATGACATCTAATTTATTAATTTCTCTTTTTGTGGCTCATGCTTTTGGTGTCAAGTCTAAAAACTCTTTGCCTAGCTCTAGATTCTGAAGATTTTCTTTTATTTTTTCTCCCTGAGCTTTTACAGTTTTACATTTTATATTTAAGTCTATGATTTATTTTGAGCTAATATTTGTATGTAACCTTTGTCAAGGTTAAGTTTTTGCCTGCAGATGTCCAATTGCTCCAGCATCATTTGTTAAAAGGCTATCTTTCCTCCACTGAATAGCTCTTGCATCTTTGTCAAAAATCAGTTGTACATAATTGTGTGCATCTATTTCTGGGGTTTCTTTTCTGTTCCATTGAATTATGTGCCCTCTCTCCATCAATACTACAATGTTAATTACTGTAGCTATATTAAGTCTTGAAATCATTCTAACCTGATTTAAAGACTTTTTCTTCTTTTCAGAATTGTGCTGGCTATCCCAGTTCCTTTGTACCTCTCTATAAATTTTAGAATAATCATGTCTATATTTTTAAAAAAGCCTTGCTGGTATTTCTATTGCATATAAATTGTCTATCAATTTGGGGAGAACTGAGATCTTTACTATGTCAAATCTTCCGGTACATGAACACAATACTTCTTTTCATTTATTTACATTTTTTTAATCAGAGTTTTTATAATTTTCAGCACACAAGTCTTATACATGTTTTGTTAGATTTATGCCTAAGAATTTCATTTTCTGAGTGATGGTAAATGAAATTATATTTTAAATTTTGATGTCCATGTCATCATTGCCAATACAACAGACTTTTTATAAGTGGTACAATTGAGTATTTAGCTATTAATAGTATCCTATGAACTTTCTGAACTCACTAATTTTAAGAGTTATTTTATAGATTCCTTGGAATTTTCTATAGAGAAAAATCATATTATCAGTAAATAGGATGATTTTATTTCTGTCTTTACTATCTGCATATTGTTAATTTTATTTTCTTATCCCATTGCACTGGCTAATACTTCCAACACTTTGTTGAATAACACCGATTGAAGTTCTTTCTTGTCTTGTTCCTGATCTTAGGGTGAAATCATTCGGGCTTTCACCATTACATCATTTATTATAATGCTACCAGGAGGTTTTTGTAGATGCTCTTTATCAAGTTGAAGAAGTTTCTCTCCATTCCTATTTCTCTGAATTTTTTGTTGTCCTGAATGTGTGTTGAATTTTGTTATGTGTTTTTTTTTGGCATCAATTGATACGATCATATGATTTTTTTTTCCATTCACCTGCTAATGTGGTGGATTATTTTGATTGATTTTTGAATATTGAACCTGCCTTGCATCTCTAGAATGAACTCCACCTGGTTATGGTATATAATTCTTTTTATATATTGTCAATTCTCTTTGAAAATGTTTTGTTAAGGATTTGAGGGTCTATATTTGTAAGACATATTTGTCTGCACTTTTACGGTATTGTTTTTGTCTGATTTTCATATCAAGCGAATGATAGAGTCACAATATGAGTTAGAAAGTATTGCCTCATTTCTGTGTTCTAGATGAGACTGGGAAGAATTTATGTTAACTCTTATTTATATGTTTGGTAAATTTCTTCAGTGAAATCATGTGGCCTGAATATTTACCTTATGGGAAGTTTTTAAATTAAATTCATTTAACACTTATAGAGTTATTCAAAGTATTTAATATTTGGTGAATTATTTTATTCAAGTTAGTATGTTTGTGAAGAATTGGTTTATTTTATCCAATTTGTCCAATTTATGTTGTAAAGTTGTTTCTAGTATTCTGCTCTTATAGAGTGAATACTTGTATTTTCCCTGCACACATATCTTTATGTGAAGCCCTGACTCCTGATGTAATTATATTAATATTTGGAGGTAGGGCTTTTGGCAATAATTAGGTTTAGATGAGGTCACGAGAGTAGCACCTTATGATAGGATTAGTGCCCTTATAAGAAAAGACCAGAGAGCTAGAGATCACAATAGTTGAGCTCCTGTGTTGGGATTAGTGTCCTTATAAGAAGAGACCACAGCCTGTGCACGCTCTCTCTGTCATGTGAAGCTACAGAGAGAAGGTGGCATTATACAACCCAGGAAGAGAGCCCTCATTAAGATATGAATATGCTGGTACCTTGATCTTGGACTTCTCAGTTTCCAGAGCTGTGAGAAATAAATGTCTGCTGTTTAAACTGCCCAATCTGTGGTATTTTACTGCAGCAGCCTGACATGAGCAATATGTCTACTATTATCCTTTTGACATCTGCAGGTTCAGTAGTCATATCTCTCATTTTAAAAGGTATTTTAAAAATCCATCTTAACTTTTGAATATATTATAGATACCTAAATTTTAATATGTCCAAAGTAGAACTTTTGATTTTCTTGGCCCTAGGGGACTACCTACAGTATTAATTTTTTAATTTATTTTTATTTTTAAATTTTAATGGACAAATAACAATTGTATGAATTTATAGAGTACAATATAATGTTTTGATTTATGTATATATTGTAGAAAGAGTAAATCAAGCTAATTAACATATCCATAACCTCATCTACTTATTTTTTGTGGTGAGAATGTTTACTACTGTGTTACCAATTTTGAAATATGCAATATTTTATTGTTAACTATGGTCACCATGCTATGCAATAGATCGACAAAACTTATTCCTTCTATTTAACTGGAAATTTTTGCTCTTTGATGAGCATTTTACCTTTCCTCATCCACTTCCACCCCCATTCTACTTTCTGCTTGTATGAGTTCAGTTCATCTAGATTCTACATACAACTTATCTATATTCTGATTGCATGCAGACCATGCGATATTTGTCTTTGTGTGCCCGGCTTATTTCATTTAGCATAATACCCTCCATGTTCTTCCATATTGTCACAAATGACAGAATTTCCTTCTTTTTATAAGACCGTAGAGTATTCTATTGTGTATTTATACCACATTCTCTTTATCCACTCATTCATTGATGGACACTTATGTTGTTTTCATATCTTGGCTATTGTAAATGATGCTGAAATGAACACAAGGCAGGTATCTATGCAACATATTGATTTAAATTTCTTTGTATATATACCCAGAAGTGATTTTGACAAAGATTCCAAGAACACACAATGGAGAAAGGACAGTCTCTCCAGTAAATGTTGTTTGGAAAACTGGATACCCACATGCAGAAGAGTGAAATTAGACCTTTATCTCATACCAAATACAAAGGAAATCAAGTCAAAATGGATTGAAGACTTAAATGTAAAACCCGAAACTATAAAACTACTGAAAGAAAATGTGGAGGGAGGGAAGCTCCAGGACATTCGTCTGGACAATGATTTCTTCTATAGGACTCCAAAGCACAGGGCACAAAAGCCAAAACAGACAAATGGGATTGCATCAAACTAAAATGTTTCTGAACAGCAAAGAAAACAATTAATTATGAAAAGACAACCCATGATTGGGAGAAAATATTTGCAAAACATAAGTCTAATAAGGGGCTAATATCCCAAATGTATAATTCAAACAATTCAATAGTAAGAAAACAACTCAATGAAAAAATGAGCAGAGGACCTGAACCAATATTTCTCAGAAAGTGGCATACAAATGATCCACACGTTTATGAAAAAATGCTCAACATCACTAATTATTGGGGAAATGAAAATTAAAATCACAATGAGCTATTACTCTATACCTGGTAGAATGGTTATTATCAAAAAGACTAAAGATAATAAGTGTTGGTGAGGATATGGAGAAAAGAGAATGCTAGTATGCTGATGGTGGAAATGTAAGTTAGTACAGTCATTATGAAAAACAGTATGGTGGTTCTTCAGCAACTAGGAATTATGTTATGATTCAGCAACCCCACAGTTTTTCTGTTTTAACATGATTTATCCATTTAGTTGGTCAAGTCAAAAATTAAATCATTCTTATTTCTTCTTTTTCCCTCATGCCCTATTCAGTGTACGAAACTGTACTAAATCTGTTTCCAAATATATCCATAAACCAACCACCTCTATTTCCATTGCAGGCCATCTCACGATTATTCTCACCTGGACCACTGTAATGTTCCACCTTCCATTCATCCATTCTTGTTCCCTTGCAGTTCATCCTTTACATAGCAGATATATCATGCAAATTCCCTATCTCCTAGAGTGGCTTTCCAGCAACAGACTCAAATCTGAATTCCTTACCCTGGCTTTAAGGTTTTTCATACTGTAGCCCCTGACTTCCTCCATGAAAATTTCTCCTAGAAGTCTCTCCTGGATCATTATTCTTCAGCAGTTACACCCTTCTTTTTGCTCCTTGAGGGTGCCAAGCTCATTTCCAGCTTGGGGTCTTTGCACAAGCTTTTTCCACCATTGATAATTCTCCTTTCCCTAAAGATCTCATGGTCTGTCTGCTCCTCCTTGTAAATTATACCCCAGATTAGTTTCTTTTCTTAGACATCTCTTCTCTGATCCCTCAACTACTCACTTTCTATGCTGCAAACCTGCTTTTAATTTTATCCATAGAACTAGAACTCATTCTTGTCAGATATATTCTTATTTATTATTTGTCCATTTGTTGTTTTCTATGCTGAGCTGTGAGAACTATGAGAACAGAGGCCTTTCTTAGTTACTACTGTACCCACAGCAAACATAATAGCTAGATGAATGAATAAAAGTGCTGGGCTTAGGGTTGTCCATAACCTATCTTATTTTCCACCAAATGAATAACATATGTATTCTGATTCCAACTTTGTAGATAAGGAAATGAGGCTTTGAAATAATTAACTCATGTATAGAACTACAATTGTATGTTTCTTCCACCTATCTCAAATGTGTGGGAGCAAGAGCTTCAAAAAGTATGTTGCTTACCTTTGTGTGTGAATTTATTTTTATCTTAAACAGTTTCAACTAAAGTTCTGAAAATTCCTGAAAAGCATGCTTCATTATGCCATTTAAGTTGTTAGACCACTGAGACTGGTGGGAATGTGTAAGAATTATAAAGAAAATGAGTTACCACTAAATGTGTTTAAGTCTGTGATTCCAAGAGTGCTTCTTTCTTTTGTTCTTCCTTTTTTTTTTTTTTTTTTTTTTTTGAGACAGGATCTTGCTTTGTCTCCCAGACTCAAGCACAGTGGCATCATCATAGCACACTGCAACCTTAAACTCCTGGACTCAAGCGATCCTCCTGCCTCAGTCTTCCTAATAGCTGGGACAACAGGTGCACCCCACCACGCCCAGCTAACTTTTCTATTTTTTATAGATAGGGGGTGGGTCTTGCTCTTGCTTAGGCTGGTCTCGAACTCCTGGCCTCAAGCAATGCTCCCTCCTTGGCCTCCCAAAGTGCTAGGATCAGAATTGTGAGCCACTGTGCCCAGCCTGCTTCTTTCTTTATTGTACAAGGACATCATTTCATAATTAGTATTGATGGGAAATATTAGTCCAACTAGAATTATTACAACTGTCAGAAACAGGAACAAAAAGACCTATCTACATGTTTAAAATATGGAGGATACATATCCCATAGGTACTAAATCTCACAGATAATATTTATATTTACACAGAATGAGCAAAAACAAACACACAAAAACCCTGGGAGTATAAATTAAGAGTGTAGACAAATCTTAGCAACTGCTCCAGGCACTTAAGAATTCAGACAAAAACTGCGCTTTCACAGAAGGCGAGCCTGTAGTTTTCTGGCTTTCATAGCAACTTCCTCTGTAACAATGTCTTAATAGAAAACTACTTTGTAAAAATTGCAAACTGTTGCAATTATTCTCACGCTTAACTTAAAAGAAGTCATTCAGTAGGAAAAAGTAAGTTACATTTGCCGTTTGGAAATATGATAAAACTGAAGCAGTTCTTTCTCTTAGGATAATGCAGCAAATTAGTTTTGGAGCTCTGTTGCCTGGAGGCAAAGTAGAGGGCTTAGGAGTTGTGGTTTCCAGGCTACTGTGTTTTAAAGGAGACAATGATTTCTCCTAATTTCCAAATACCTGAGCCTGGACAGCGCAGAACATACAGCCAATTTTAGGTAACAACTTGCTTTCCACCTCTGAGCCCACGAAGGCAAGTACATTTATCTGCAGTAAAACAGCATTGCCTCTGTTTGGTGGTAAATCTTCAACTCTGTTTGTTAGAATCAGAGTCAGCTTCTCAAGTGAGCTTTTTCCCTATTTAGGCTTTCTGAATCTGATTAACACTGTGTCAGGAAATTGTCTGATGTCTGACCTTGAGCAGCATGCTTTCCTATCCCCACCCCCTTTTTTTTTATTTTTGGAATCATTTTGTACAGCCTTGGACCCGAGGTTGCTCCCCAGCAGGCTTGATTGCACTAGCAGGTTCCTTTTATTGGTGTCAGAAGGGGTTCAGACCCAGTGACCTGTCATCTGTCTCCTCACCTGCTTACATGCTGATTCATTGATGAGCTGGCATCCCAGGCTCCGCCTCCCTCTGTATGGTCTGTGAGGTTGCAATTGCTTCTGGAGAGGGGACGCGGAGCTGAACCATAGCTGGGTTACTACAAGTGTGAGCCGGCAGCCTATCTGTTGCCACCGAAGAACTTGATGACCATACTGAGAAGCCGGGCTTTCTCACCTCCCTGTTACTGTTGTATCCGGCTTCTCTAGCATTTTAAAGGAATTTCTGACTCAGGCAGTAACAGCTAATTCCACAGGAGTTGTAAGGCAGCTTGTGACATAAACTGAGACAGAAGTTTCCCCTCAGAGACTGTCTTTCCTTTTTTCTTTTCTTTCTTTCTCTCTATTTCTTTTCTTTCTTTTTCTTTTTCTTTTTTTGTAATTGACAAAGAACTTCTGGCTCTCCTCAGAGGAATACCTTGTTGCTTAAGATGAGTGGCTGTAGAAAGCGGTGTAAGCGTGAGATATTGAAATTTGCCCAGTATCTTCTCAGACTATTAACAGGTTCTCTTCATACAGGTAATGACTATTTGTTTTTTCCTTTTCTAATAGAGGTTGGTAGAACATGGTAACAAAGTTGGAATAGCAACAGCTCACTATTTCTTTGTTGTGATTATTTTTAATGTTGTCAATAAAATGCAATTGTGTTTGCTGAGATTCACATTTCTAAAGATGTGTGCAGTGCAGTTCTAATTCTGGGGTTGAATTGAATTCTGTGGATGTATCTGTTATGTTTTCATGGCAGTGTTGCTGTTAAATGTGCCTCAATTTAAGGAAACAGTGTCTTCAGAGTAGAAAGATTTTTAAAAAATGCATGATTGTGCAAGGGTTTTTTTTTTTTTTTTTCTTTCCTCTCTCCTGCTTGCTGCAGTTTGCTGGAAAAGCATATAGCTGTTCTTCCTGAAGGTATTTAGAAATTCTCTAGAACTCTTTGATCGTTGTAATCCATAGATTATTTCCAGTATTTGGTCATGGAGCTTGGCAACAAAAGAGTTAAGGACATTTCTTTTGGATTTCTCAGTTCCTTGCAAAATGTGAGCAAAATAAAAAACAGCTGAAGAGTGAAGTGTCCATGTGAGGTTTGATGTTTGTTTCCTTGTAGTAGATTTCAATATTTAAAAATTTGCATGATTGAAATAGAAACTCTATTTAAATCTAAGTGTTGATGGCAAGAAAATATTTTTTAAAGATATTCCAAAATTATGAGGCTAAACCAACAATTTTTATCGCCAGTGAAATTCCTAGGCAATGCCTTTATTAAGTTAGTGACAGGTGGGACCAAAATTATTTAATACTGAAAATAGATATTTTTTAATGGATCGTCAAACTTTTGGAGACAATGCTTGATTAATATAATACTACACTTTGATTTTGGCCAAAAAGAATGAATGATTGTGAGCTTTATTTTTCAAATATTAACTCACATTTGTCTTATTTAATCTAAATAATGAGAACGAGTTAGTAAGGAAACCTAGAAACTATGATGTAAGGTTAAGAGATGAATTTGAGCAACATTTTATCTAAGGAAACAAAGCCTTTATGGTTTAACAAAACTACACATACAATTATAGGGCAAAACAATTTTGAGATAAATGTGACAATCAAATTACTTCAGAAAGTATTATTAAATATTAATAGATATTAGGAGGATTGTTAATATCCTAATGTTAATATCCTGTTACTATGCAGATGCTAATCTTTAAGCAGTGCAAATGATGGTGATTTTTGGTGTTTTTTAGAGAATAATCATTGAGAGTCTGTACCTGACATTTGCCAAATTGGAGCTCTGTTTTATTTCCCATCCAGCCTTCACCTTTATGTTACAAATACTTAGTCCCATCAATGTGACTTTCACATTACCGGTATATTTGCTTTAAACATTCAAGTAAGTATGGTGTTCCATTTATGATGCCATGTCTCACTGGACAATGCTCAAGATGTGATCTTTTATCTTGTTATGAAATCAGAGAAATAGTTTATAAAAGAAAGAGTTCCATGAGGTTTCTATGATTGTCTGTTTTTCTATTTGATAAAGCAATTTTAAGATTCTGTTTCTTACTGAATTTAGGTGCAGGGTTCTGCCTGTTTTGCTCATTCCTTTGTAGAATAGTTTTCATAAACTTCTGAATTCAAAGAATTTTTGAAAATGGTAAATGGTTGAGAAGGTGTAAATTATAAGTATTAAATCCAAAATGCAGTGGCTGTCTAGTCACCGGATAGTACTTTATAATATCAAATTTATGAACAGCTAGTATAGTAGCAATATTTTGGTCTCATTCAATGCATATTTAGAAATCAGTGTAGGTGGGATTGCTTTCTTTTTGAGCCACAGGGGAAAAAAAACAATAAGCATAGCATCTTTGAGCTTTAAAAACTAGGACCGATGGATTATCTGTCAAAAGTGGTAAAATAGATTAGTGACCTAAAAAATGTGATTACAACAACTTATTTCTTGTAAAAATTCTTTTTGGTTCAATCTCTAATACTTAATGTTGTGAAATCCAGCCGAAATCTTTACAACTGCTCAAGAAGCTACTTAAAAAAGCCAATGTATGCATTTACTAGGTGCTGTGATAATATACACTGTTCATATTGTGGAATCTAATGTAAAATTCATTAGGACACTTTCAAGTCCCTTAGCTAGAAATTAATGAAGAAGTAGGAAGCAGGGTTGAATTAGTTTAAAAAATTTGCTTCAAGGTTGTATATGCAAGCAGTTGCTAATTGTGGCCTGAACAATCAGCATATGTCTTTGTAGTTATCAAAAATTTAAAACAATATGCATACGCCTTGGATGATTTTTTTCTTTTTACCAACAAGCCCTTGATTTTTGATTTTTTACTCAATGGTGTTATTTGAGGAAATAGTGATTTTGTTTTACATTTGAAAATAGGTTAATTCTGAAATACACAATTTATATCTTTGGCTGTTGCTTCTCATTTGATACCCAAATGACCCATTTATACAAACATAGAACGTTTGAAGTGCAAAGAAATTTTCATGGGCACAAACTTTCCTTCAATGTGTCTTATCAGTGTTATTACAAGTTAGAGGGAAGCTCTGAGAGCTTTTCATGTAAGTTTTGGCAATTCCTAGGATTGCTTGTGAATGAATAACTTAATTAGTGATTTTTATAAAGTAATATTTATGTTAGAGAGTGCAAATTCAATGGTAAAGATTTGTTCAGCTAAAATAAATCCATCTATTTTACCAGAAACTTTTTACATATATTTATGTTAGAGAGTGCAAATTCAATGGTAAAAATTTGTCCAGCTGAAATAAATCACATCTCAAAGAGTGGATTTTACAAGTACATATATTGGCTTTACTTATCATGAAAAGATAAGCATTTTTAAAGATTCTGTGTTATGTACAATAAATCACAGAAATCCATATGCAAATATTACAAGTTAATGGCTTTAGTTTAGGGTGATGAGGTTCACTGTAGGATCAATTATCTTAGTTCCTTTTCAATTTAAGACCTACCTCTTGATGTACCAACCACATTAGATTCAATTCTAGATGGGGCTCATGGTACCCGATATATTCTTGTATATCTAAATAAATACAGATAGGTTATAGGATTGCTCTAGTAATCTGACACTTCTATGGATGGGCAATTTGTTTATCACATACAACACTCTAAAATATGAATGCTGATCTATTAAGAAAGTGTGAATGATATTACAGATATCAAGTTTTGAACTGTTTCTACTTTGTGTGTGAAATTAGTGTTGTAATGTTTTATGGTACTTATCTGAAAGTCGTTTTGACAGTTCTCAATATTCTGTACATTGTTTTCTTGAAAAATCAAGACCCGGACACATTTTTCTATTAGCAAAAATTCCCCAAACATATGTCTGAGGTTGATATTGCCTGAAGCTCTCTTTCAGGCTTCAAGAGTAAAAGCTATAGGTGTGGCAAAGTTCAATTCTTCACCTAAGGGAAGGAAAAGCAATTTAAACCGAAAACTCCTGTTAAGCATTGGATTGCTGTTTAACTAGTGGGTTACAGTATTTCAAATTTCATAATATTATAATATTAAAAGCATAAGGTGAAAATTCATTATTTTATCAAGTAGAGAACTTTAGGTTAAGGAATAAAAGAGAGAAAGAGAGAGAGAGAGAGAGAGAGTGCTGAGTGTGTGCATAAGCCAGCACATTTTCACAAGTTTACGTGGAATGGTTTCTAGCCTTAGCTTGAAGTCACTGAAGTGATTATGGGCAAACCATCACAAGGCCAGTCATGTCTAGATTTAAATATTTTTATATTGCATTTTTAAAATCTGAAGAGAAAGTAAAGGTGACCATTAGCAAAATTAGAGAATTAACAAAGCCTTTTTCTGGCCATGTGCCCTTCATTTGTGTTCTCTTCTTTCCCCCTGGAGATTGCAGAATCATATTTCCAACATCTCATCCCCGCGTTCCCTCTCATCTCCCAGCCCGGTTACATTTGCACCAGAGCAGACACACACAGACAGCTCATGCAAAAAATGTGTCCCTAAGACCTCATCTAGTTAAACATTAACAAAATTCAAGTTTAATCCCAGTAAAACATGAAAGGATTTTCTGTTTCCCAGTTCACATGGCCCTGACATGTGGCACTTGACTACACAGTTTATAGTCACTTGGTCTGCCAGCTTTGAAATTATACTATCCTTGATTTTTTTTTAAAGTTTTAATTTAGTCTTTTAAATTTTACCAATAAAATAAGATTATATTTCTCATAGCATTATGTGAAATTTGCATTATTCAAATGTACATAAAATGCCACCATGTTACACTGTTTTCTTGTGGTCTTCCTCCTGTTGAAACCTGCCCTCAAGCAAGAAGAAAGAAAAGAAGGATGATATTTATACTTGACTGCCAATGAATACATTCCGGTGTGTTACTTTTCTCAGCAGAGTTTGCATTTTAAAGTTTATCAGAAAAATTATTTTGTCCTGTTTAACTTTTCAATCAGGAGTAAAGGGATATTTGGGAGAATTCAGGGTCTTACTTAATCTTCTCAAGCTTTGCCGTTGCTGCCAAATCTGATAAGAAGATCCCTTATTTCACTGGACAAAGCACCTATATATTCAGGTTACTGGTTGTCTCTTTAATTTCAAAAGGAAATCTGTCTGTTAATGTTTTATTGCATTGCAAATAATATTTTATTTACTATAAGGTAAGCTTGTAGAGCTTAAAATTTTTTCCTGAAGAGAAGACTGTTTTTATCATTGTCATAACTTTAAAATAATAAGTGGTCTGATCTTATAGTCTTAGATATGGTAAATTCTTAAAACTCACTTGTTGACTGATTGGCTAAATTAATCAACATATTGCAAGTCATCTAAAAGGAAGAGCTAATATTCATAGAAAGAACTGCATTTGCCTGTCTTGATTAAGGTATTCAGAGTCTTTTTTTTTTCTTCCAGAAACTCACTTAAGTATTTGAAGAAATATTTAACTTTCACAATACAGGACAAAAACTATTGAGAATATTAAAGATTGATTGTGATATGTAACAGTTATGTTTCTGGCAGAAGAGAGAATTCACACTCAGAATGAAAAGTTGCCTGTTGGGTACAATGTACACTATTCAGGTGATAGATGTATTAAAAGCCTATACTTCTCCACTGTGCAATTCAGCCATGTAACCAAAAAAAAAAAAAAAAGAATTTAATAAAGGCACTCTATGTACCCTCAGAATATAATGAAATCAACAAGGGGTAACGTGTACTCCAAAGCTAGTAATGGTAGACTAATGGAGAGGTAAGAACGAGGAATCATTTCTGGAGCCTGGAAAAGAAAACTGTGTGCAGAGGGCTGGACGGGAGCAGTGGCCATCGGTACAGGGATGGAGCCAATCCGCAAAGACATGATAGAAAGGGAACTCGGGGAAAAAATGCTGGTCTCATTTTCCTCCTACCTTCAGATTTTCTGCCGATACTTCCATTGGCTGCATGCATCCTAGAAGCTAGCGGGAAAGCTACTCTTCGCAGCAGAAATATGTTCATGGCAGTTTTGATTCTTTTATATTCACTTATCACTGGTATTACCACTGACCAGGATTTCTTTGCATAAAATTACTAACAGCGGTCATGTTGCTTCCTCTCAACAGATATTGGAAGTGGCATAAACTTTCCCCGGTGTGACTCATAAGATCCCTATTGTCTACCACATCTTTCACTACCATTGTTTATCTTTTACTTTGACAGCAAATCTTCTTTCAAAGTTTTCTCTGTATATTTACTAAATTTTAGTAATAAAACAAACCTATACCTTCAACCAAATTACTCTGTTTTCTGAGAGGATGTCATTGTAATTAGCTAAATTAAATAATATGTGAAATACTGTGGTGTTTGTTATACAGGAAGATGGTATTACAACCTAGCGAGATGTATGGCTATGGTTTGTGTTCGTTAGGTACGTTGATGGCTTTTCTTGGATAAAGTATGTTTTCTCTGCAAGATTAGTCTTCCAACATTGGGACACATTTGTGGGTTTGGGGGCTAAGACCTGAGGAGCTGTCTGTAATTACGCAAGAAAGCAAAGTTTAATTGCTAATGATAGAAATTGACATTGATATATTTTTTGCAGTACACACCAGACAGTTTTTCAAACAAACTAGTTTTTATCAAGCCCCTGCAAAGTATGGTTCTATGCCTAACATTATCAATTTTTCCTGCCTAATAGAGAAACAGCAGTGACATCAGGATGTCATGAGATTCTTTATTGGGGACTTATGTTCACTTTATGTTTTTAAAGGAGGGTGGATTAAAAACTCTGCAAACAGCTCAACATATAACAGTGGCTGAGGATTGCCAGCTAATAATTATTTTACAGCTTCAGGGAGAACGAATTAGAGAGCAGGACTGAATGGGTGGCCCAGGTAGGGACAGAAAGAGTGTGCCAAGGTTTGGTTAAGAGAGTAAGCGCATAAAAAGCATTCCATCATTTGACACCCTTCTTTATATGTCTCATGTCTGCTCACTATCTGGCTTCCTCTAATCTCTTTTCATCATAGTATTAATGACCATAATATAACTGTATTACATTAAAATAGAAAAATAGTTGTATTTCGAGAATGTGTTTCAGGAGAGTTGCTCTCTCTGCTCAAGCTCCAGCTGTGCTTCTGGAAGGTAACATCATGCACAGAAGAAGGGTTAGCAGCCTTGTGTTGGAATTCCAGCTTAATGCCTAATCCCACAATTGTGACTTTACTCGGCTGCTCTAACCTGGGTCATCTCATCTGTAAAATGGGGATATCCCTACATATATTTCTGTTGTTGGCAAGCACTCGACAAACGGTAACTTATGTCACAATTACCAATCTGGTTTATACAGGATGCTCTATTTGTTTTCTTCAAGTTAAATTTTCAGAAAAGATAATTGGATATCTAATCATTATTATGCTTCCTGGTAATTAGGAATAAATAGAAAACAACCTATACAAATGGTTGCAATTTTTAAACTCATTTGCGCTTTTTATTAGTTTTCAACAACTATAATCACCATTTATTCATTCAACCAACATTTATTAAGCACTTGGAAGAGCTGAGTCTTGTGGTTTTGTAAGCCATTTCTCCATGATTCCCACTCCCCTGTGTTATCCTGCCAAGACAGCAAATAAATACAAGGCAGTGAACTCAACCAACCAGCATATGCTAAGATTTCAAAAAGCAGAGGGGAGCTATCTCTTGTGGTTTTAAGCAAGGACAATAGACTACATAGGTGAGGCAATGAGCCTTTAAAATATGTTTCTCTGAAAGAATTAGAGAGAAAGAGGCATGTGAGAGGGAAGTCAAACAAAGAAGGTGACAAAGGAGCTGAAGAGAGAGATCCGTGACATTATATGCAGGATAATAAAGTTTTGCTAAAAAGCTACACTGTCCACACAACCAGATTGCTGCTGAAACTACCGATCAAGCCCACCAGAGGGTCCTATTCTCTGCCTGGAGCAATGCTTTTTTGAGTGATCAGGTAGGAAATGTCCCATTTCATCAGTTAAACACCTGTTCGGAGCCCATTTTTCTTCCCCCTTGGAACCCTGCTTCATCCTGTGTTGTGGATTGATTTAATTTCTTTTTGAGCTCTCGTAGTACAAGTTGTCTATCCCATATTGTTCAGCATTTAATTACTTACGAACCCTGTGTTATTGAATAGATTCAGATGTTCAAGTCATATATTAAGCAGTTCAGAATGTATTAAAAGGCAGAAGGACAGGCTGAGTATCTAGTATTCTAAATACTTGGGACTACGAGTGTTTTGGATTTTGGACTTTTTAGGATTTTGGAATATTACTAGAATACATACTAGTTTAGCATTCCTAATCAGAAAATCCCAAATCCTAAATGCTCCAACGAGCATTTTTCCTTTGAGTGTCACGTCAACACTCAAAAAGTTTTACATTTTGGAGTATTTTTTATGTCATATTTTCAAATTAGGGATACTCAATCTCTAGTATTTAATTCTGCAGCTATACCCTAACATGATGTTTGATGCATGGAAGCTTCTCAGAAATACAGATCAATTCCTTGTGGTTGGAGGATATCATAAATAAATATTAGTTTCTTTGTCCATATAATTTAATGTGTTTATTTCTGCATCACATTAGCAGATATAAGCCATACCATTGAGCAACCCACGGGGGTCCCAACCCAAGGTGCCAAATCTAAGATGTGCTGGGGCTAAGATATAAAAATAGATTTGTCAGAATCCAAACTACAACTTTGTTTCACTACAGAGTTTTCCCTTCTCTTAGAGCTGTGTGATGACTATGATTCTCAGTTCAAACATCATCTAGTGAGCCATTTCCTGACCATTCAATCCAAATAGCCCCCCTATAATGACTTTCTTTTACATCACCTTTTTGAAATTTCTTGTATAGAGAGGATAACCAAAACTGGACACTTTTCAAGAGTAAAGGGAGGCAATCTTAATAATCATAGTAGGAAAACAGGCATAAACCCAAACTGTCCCACACAAACTCAGATATATGGTAATCTTCTCAAAAAAAAAATTACCACTATCTAAAATAATTTAGATTATTTGCAAGTGTCTATAAAGGTAGGATGTAAACTGTTTTTTTAAGGATTATGTTTGCTTTGTTTTTTATTGTAATCCAGTGCCTAGACCATGACTGTTGCATAGTGAATGTTCATTACATAGTCATTGGTATATGACTAAAGTGCACATGCCCAGTGCTTTTCAGGGGACAAAGCTATACCATCTCCTGCCTCTGTTTCTTTGCACGTCTTTTCCAAGGTCGGTAGCATTGCAACTGTTTCCCTATATCACTGCTCCTGATCTTGGCCACTTCAGCTACTCATTCTAATCTCTGTTACAGTTCTTCTCTTTTCTTATTTCGCCTAGTATTTTTTCCCTTTATAGAAACTCTTATAGATAATCCAGGGCCCTGGAAGTCTGAATTCTCTCTCATTGTACACAGAGAAGATGTGACTACACATTTTTAAATGGTATAGGTGTTGTATCCTTGCTCATTTGTTTCAAAACTCATATATCTTATGGGTGATTGGTATCGAAATATCTATGCATTTGCATTGTCTCATTTTTCTATAATGAACATTCTATATGTATAATGAGTGAATATTAATATTTTAAAAATAATAAAATAGATATTTATATCTCTGTCTATATAATAGAGACTAATAAATTAAGTTCAGAAATTTATAGGTCTTCCAATCTTCAAGTATGGTAAAATTACTAGAAATGAAAAGGTATCATCTCGGATGTACTATAGTTTTAAAGACTTTACCAAAAAGAAAGCGTTACCAGGTTTTAAGTTGATCTGCTTCTAGCTGTAGTTATCTTCTCCTTGAGAAAGTTGTAACGTTCCCTGGCTCACTATTATCACCTGTACAATGGGAAGTTCCATTTCGCAAGGTCACCAGGTTAGGCTAAAAGCTGACAGCCTGCCAAATCAGTCATGTTCCTTTTCTATAATATGTTGAGATACATAGAGCCTGTTTTATTACAGGGGATAAAAAGAAAAAGAATTTCCTAACCATCTTATAATTCCCTGAGCCAAACAAAAGTCAAAAGCCTTCGAAGAGCTATGAAGCCAGTTCTATAAAAAGCTTTTAGTACTTTAAAGATCAGTTTTATGCTGTGTCTACTGAAGTTCCCCAAGGGAAAAGACACAGCCAAGTGCTGGGCATGTACCCAAATACATGCAAATGTACCTTCCAAAGATGCCCTCCTTGCCTATCTGCAAGTAAAAGCACAGTTCCTGAACTCTAAAGGTCGAAAAGCTTGTACAAATTCAAAGTAGTCCAAGTTCTCAACACAATGACAACAGTAAAGACAACATTATTTATATATATTTATATCTATCTATATCTATCTATACATCTATATCATGTTACTCATATAAATGGTTGTTTGTGTTGGAACATATTATTGGATCATAAAGATATCAAGTCTTAATGGATCTTAAAAATCATTTGGTCTGAATTCTGTATTTTCAGAAGAGACAATAGAGGCTGAGTTACTCAATTTACTGGTTTGTCCAGTTACTGGTCATTACTCCACCATTCCAGAAGCACATCGTTCTCACAATCTTTTATTGTGGTAAATACCTAAGGTAATGCCTTGGTCCAATAGAAGTAATTGGACATGGCAGCCAAAAAGATCTGAACTTTTGGCACTGTTACATCTTAGAAGGTGAGTTGGGCAAATTTATATTTTCCCAATGATATCAATTTCCTCATCAGAAAAATAAAGTGATCCTGAGACAAACTGCTACCAAGTACTTTTTCAAGCCAGCCTTTTTAAGGACAGTAGCTGGAATCAGTATTCATTCAAGTAGTACTAAGTCCTATTTTGGATACTGATAAATCAATGTAAAGTAGTATAACTAACATTATTCAATTGTTTTGAAGTCCTTAGAAAGGTCAGTGTGTGTTCACTTTCTATCAGTTGAAAATGTTCAAAAATTAGGTAAAACATCTGACTCGAAGGCCTCCTTCACAATGGTAAAATTTAAAATTTATATACTTAAAAGGTTACACTTAATTAAGCTTTAATACTACCAAAAGCTGTCGCCTACTTAAAAATGTCAGTAACTTGCATATGGCTTCAATATATTCTTGCTAAAAGTTTTTGCATCTGTAAGTCCTTAAATTGTACTTTTAAATTAATAAGTATTTTTTTCTTCACCAAAGGAAAGATTAATAACTATATTCATCTTGGCTTCTTCCTAGGATATAAGATATGGTGGAATTTGAAAAACAATAACAATGAAAAGTAGAAATTAGTTACTTCAGAAGTCAGTATTAACAACCTGCTAATTCCTTAAATTCTTTATGAACTATTATCAGGAGAAGGGCGGTGTGCATAGATGTTAAAATTCTATCTGTAGGAAAGCCAAACATATTTAATACATTTCATTATTTTACATTTTAAGACTTCAAGCATTACCAATAAGGTAAGATCTGGAGAAGGATTTTATTGTGAAATAGGAATTAAAAAAAAATTTTAGAGTCAGTATATAAATTTGAGGAGTGCACAAAGATTACCCTCTCAGAGCTCAAAACAATAAAAACACTCATTGGAAATGTGAGGTCAGTGTATTCACATCCCTAAAATAGATAAGAATTTAGGTGCATGATATTTTGTTTTGTTGCATTTAACAGGATAATGATATTTTTATTTCAAAGGAAACAATTTTTTTTTCTTTTTACTAGCAAGACAGTGTGGTATAGATCTTTATCTTTGTAGAATAATAGATCTGTGTTCGAAATCTGGCTTCACCAATCATTAGCTGTATGATCTTGGGCAAGTTGCTTTATTTCTCTTAGGCTTAGTGACCTCATCAGTGAAATGGAGATAATGACAATATCACCTTCACGAAGTTTTTGCTAATGATGCAAATGACATGAAAACTTAATAATCATCTTCATAAGTTCAGCAAATGTTTATTGTGTCTCTCATATGTGTGGCACACTCAGAAGGTATGGGGAGGGATTTGAAGATGCTTGAGGCAACAGCTGCACCAAGAAGGAGCTTAACATTTAGCAAAAAGATAGAACATACACATGGCCTTTGCTCTGTGCATGCACCTGCTTGGTACCACTCTATGTGTCTAAATTTTCTCTTTTTATAAGAACACCAGTCAGATTGGATGAGGGCCTGCCCTAAAGGCTTCGTTTTAACAGAATCACCTCTTTAAAGACCTTATCAACAAATATGGTCACATTCTGAGATAGTGGAGGTTAGGACTTCAACATGTAAATTGCAGGAGACAGAATTCAGTCCATCACAGGGTGGTTACAATTTAAATGCAGTGTTTACAATTTAAATAGAGCGGTCAGGGTAGGCTCTCAGAGAATAACATTTGGTAGAAATTTTGAAGCAAGCAAAAGAGCCATGGAAATATACAGGGAAACAGATTTCAGGCAGGGAGACCAGCCAGGGCAAAGGTTTTAAGGTAGACTTGTGTTCGGCAGGTTCAAGAAACAGAAAGCAGAGAAAAACCAGAGAGAGTAATTGGAGATGAAGACAGAAAAGCAAAGGAGGGAGAGATTATATGAGGCCTTATAGGCCACGGTAAGGACCTGAGTATTTTTTCTGAGTGGAATAGGGGTCACTGTAGGATTCTGAGTGGAGAAATCACAATAAAATTGAAGAGCCAGGGTCAGCAAATTACATATAGCCCACAGGCCAAACCCAGTCGGTTGCCTGTTTTTTGCACGTTCCATTAACTAAGAATTTCCTCTACATTGTAAATGATTGAAAAAAACGTCAAAAAGAGAAGAATATTTCATGACATTCAAAAATTACATAAAATTGAAATTTAATGTCAAAAAATAAAGTTTTCACGGAACATAGCCATGCTCACTCATCTACAAATTTCCTATGGCTGCTTGTGCATAATAAAGGCAAAGTTAAGTAGTTGTACAGAAACCATCTTGCCCACAAAACCTACAATATTGACCTTCTGATCTGTCACAGAGTGAGCTCTCTGGCTCCTACTATTAAGCATCAGGGATAGAAACAGGTGTGAGGAATGGTGGTTCTGACCAGGGTAGCAGCAGTGGAGGCTCTAGGAGGAGTCGGAGAGCATTGCTTGTGAAGCAGAGTAGGAGAAATGATTGGAAATAGGGGTTCGGGCGGGGTCGTGGGGTTCAAGTGCATTGTGGTGAAACAGGGAGGTGTTCTACCAATGCTTTAGGAAGCCTTGCTGGCAGCAGATGGCTGCAGGGAACTGACTGAAATGGTAAAGCTAAGAGGTATGGATGACCTGAAAATGAAGAGGGCAATAAAAACGTAGATTCAAAAGCATGCTGAACACATTGAGCAAGTTTTCCATTTTCTGTGCCGGTGAGGAACCTTCTGTGATAATATGGCAGTTTTCAAACACCTTTTAAAAATATCTTGAAGTGCCAGAATACTAGTATTCTAATTATATACCCTGCAAATTAAAATAGAGTTCTTTAAGTGAAGCAGGCAGGATGCCTTTTACAATTCAGGCGTTTGGATGTGCAATACTGAAAATATGAACTCAAAAGAAGACCACTAGCAATCCATAAATTGCTTCAGGGACTCCCAATCTGGATTTCCAATTTATTTAATTAGCATTTATTTGTTAAAGTCCAAAATGTTCAGACTTGGCATTTCTGCTTTGTTTTATTGACTGCTTTTGTAATCTATATCTTCAGTCTTAAAGTACTTCTGTAGAAATCAATTATCTTTGCTAAGATATTTGTATCATGTTCTTTTTTTTTTTTTTTGGAATATGTACTTTGGAAGATTGATGGGTGAAAAGACAATTAATCTCAACCATAGATCTTACTGAGAATTTTTCTCCTTCTTTAAAAAATATCTTTTATTTTATAAAGTGTGATTGAAGTATTATGTAATCTTATCCAATATATTTAAAGAAATAGTATTTCACAGATTATATCCAAAGTTATATGAATTTGCTACATAACATATATTTCCCAACTTTATGGAGTCTCATCATTCTAGATACAAGTTATAAGTAAGGTCAAAACAGAAAACACTCCAAATACAGGAAGAATAGAGTAGACTAAAATCTTACAAATCTAGTCTAAAAAAGGGTTACATAGCATATAGTAGACCTTGAACACAGAGCTGATTTACTCATATATGAAAGAACACAAAGTTCCTTGAATGACTGTATTTCTGGGGACCGTCTCTTTCAGACATGGCCATTCTGAACTTGGTTCAGAGTTAAATAAGTGTAAAATGTCTCTGCAGCAATGAGGAGAGGAAAGTAGGAGTTCCTGTTTATCTAAAAATAATCATTCTTTACCAAGAACAGAGAGATGGTTGGATTTCTTCACTAAAATTTCAAGTGAAAAGTCATCTCTGGACAAGATTTGAGGATGACTTGTCCAGATTATGATTAGACTTTGGAAATGTCACTGTCAAGTTTATATTGAGATAATAAAGTTATGAGATGACAAAATTCATTTCATATTTTCTAACATCTCTTTGTTAAAGAAAGGGGCATTTCTTATTATGCTTTAAAAGTTCCCTAACTCTGGGAAGTAAAATGCAAAAGTCTCACAAATGTTGATAATGAAACAGCTAGTGAAGACAGTCAAAGTCCAGAAATGGGACGTAGTGATGCTCTACCCCATTTCCGTCATTTTGTGGGGGAAGCTGAGGCTCCAGGAGGCCAAGTTCATTGAGGGCCGTGGTGCTCACTATGGATATTTTGATATATGTTTGTTATCAGATCAGATTTACTGAACAGTTTGGTGGCTATACTTGGGGTAGAACCCATTCTCAGTCTAGACTCCCACTCTCTTTCAGCTATAATATAGACAACAAATCCTCCAAGGATATGACGCATACCTTGGTAGGAGCAGGGTGATTTTATGACACTGAGACTTGGCATTGAAAAGTAGTTGGATCACATAATAAGGAAATAGTCTCTTGTATGTTTTCTTTTAGACTTCTGATAGCATCAATGGATGTCTTCAAGTAACTGCAAATATGTCCTTATCACCATTCAAAAACCCAACTCTACATTTTTAACAAGGGAACAGATACGAGGCTCAGTCTCAAGGCAAGGTGATAAATCTAAATTTTGAGAAAATACCCATTTTTTTTTACAAGATATTTTATGGGCTGCTTCTATTTATGACAAAATAATATTTTTTATGAGAATTAAATATTTTATTTAAAATACATTTATTTGACTAAAATTTATTTATTTTAAAAATATCAATGCAAAGGTTACTTAGATATGATAAAACTCGTTAAGGAGTAGGTGAAACACAGACAATGCACAATCATGAATGAGATCCACAGATGACTGAGGTATGGAAACATTCCTCTTGGTAATGCTGCAGCTATTGTATCTGGAGATGAAAGTGGTACACTATAAGTGGAAAATGTCTTGAGTAGGAATAAGGAAACAAGTTCTGCTTCTTGATTTGTTGGCTGAGGATACTCAATCCAAATTTCATTTCTTCATGTTACAATGAGGGAGATTACAGTTGGGAACAGCTAAGTATACTGCAGTTCAGACTTTACAAGATAACTTGAAAAGCGAAAACATTACTGTCTTCAAGATGTAATGTGCAAAAAATTAAGGAACATTACCCACTAATAACCAGTATGAGTTAAATTGCCCCAATAATCAGCATTATTACCTCTTCAAAGTCACTTTCTCCCAGAAGTATACAGATCAATTTCACCCTCCAGAAAGCTTGAGTTAGATATAGAGGAAGCCCACATCCGTGATTCCATACATAAAGTGGAAATGTACAAGGGTGTACACACACACACGCGCACGTGCACACACACACACACACACACACACACACACACTTGTCATCTTTCCTGATCTGGGATCTTCCATATGCATGTGGGCCACATTTCTGGTTATTACTGTAAGAAAAGATTTAGACTAGCATCAAACTCAATAAATATAGCCAGAGCTATAAGTATTACTTTAACTATACTGACAAGTCATTAATATTCTCCATTCTAAATATGATTAATTGTTAGAATTTTTAATGCTAAAGTGTTTAAAGGAATGACTCTGCTGATAAGACATTACTTACCTTCATTTTTGATTTCAAACACTCCATGCAAAGCCTGAAAATATGTGCCGGTTTCCTTGAGTCTTTAAATGAATTGGAATTTTTAAAACCATATCTAGAAACATGTACAATATTTTGTTAGTTAACTGCCAATTAAACTTTACCTAGTTCTTCAGTAATGATGGGCCAAATAATCATTAGTGTTTATTACTTATGCTGAAATCAGCTATTTAACAAAAACACTGCTCAAAATTGGCTATTCACTTGGAATAACCCAGAAACTAGTTCAATACCCACCACAATTATTAATAGCTAGTTCAAGTATATACAATACATTAGCATCATTGACTCAAAGTTAGAATATCTTTTTTTTTTATTTCAGCATATTATGGGGGTACAGGTGTTTAGGTTACATATATTGCCCTTGCCCCTCCTACCTGCCCAAGTCCAAGCTTCAAGAGTGTCCATCCCCCAGATGGTGCGCATTGTAGTCTTTGCGTATGCATATACCCATCCCCTCCTCCCCCCTCCCCCGTCCCTCTGCCCGACATCAGTAAATGTTATTCTTATATGTGCACTTATGTAAATTGGGTAACAATTCTCGCCTACTTGTTTTCATATAATATTATTTAATATTTAAAAAAAGGTATAAGTTAAATTTTTAGAGAGTAGGATTTAGAATAAGGTCCAATATTGTTAAGTAGAGGGTTTATTTTTTAAATCTTCCATTTTAAAATAAAATGTCCATTCTTATTGTTATAATCTGTTGAAAGTAACTTTTTGACATACTAGTAAAGCACTATATTTTATTTATTTTTTAAATTAAAATCAATACTGTACCTGTATAATTTACATAATCTAACTAGATTATACTAGTTAGTATTTAAAAAAAGCATATCTTGAACAACTAAGAGAACCAAGTGGATGTAAATAAAATAATGTGAAATAACATACACTTTTGAGTCATCTTGAGTACATGTTCTTAATAATTGTGGCCATAGGCAGGTAATTTAAACACTCTGGTTTCTTGCTTCATAGAGTTGTTTTATTTGTGAAAAGTGCTGTATAATCCTGAGAGATGCTGTGTAAATGCTAGTGGCTTCCAGTGATGCCCATCTCCTGGTATTCACACCTTCATGTGATCTCCTCCCCCATTACTCCAGGGATGATCTGCATGACTAGTAGCCTATGGGAGACATGGTCATATGTCACTTCCAAGGTGAGGTTATGAAACATACTGCAGTTTTCATTCAGGTCACTCTTTCTGTATCTATTGGATCACTCACTCTAGGTTAGCTATTGTCCATATCACCAGGTCTGTTTATGGAGAAACACAGTGAGCAAGTGAGTCCTTCTACCAACAGTTGTGTGAATGAGCCATCCTAAAAGCAGATCTTGCAGGCATGTCAAACCTTCAGATGCCTGTAGCTCTGACCTCCGTCTTAGCTGCAATCTCAAGAGATACCCTGGAACAAAACCACTCAGCAAAGCTACTCCCAAAGTCCTGACCCACAGGAACTGTGGGATCAATGTTTGTTCTTATAATCCACCAAATTTGATGGTAATTTGTTACACAGCAATAGATAATTAAGACATTGTTGTTATCCCAAAAGTCATCTGAATCTCCCTCTATCCCTTATAAGAATCTTATGATATATTTGTGTTACCTGAACTAGACAGATGAAGATTAAAAACAAACACACCTACCAATAAATATGCTTGGACAATGAAAAATATGTGAAAACACATATTTAATATACACTGAATTTTTGTTTCCTTTAGTCTGAGTGATTATCATATTATAATCTTATGGTCATTACTTCAGTGAAGCCCCAACAACTCTAGGCATGGAGTATATTATCCCATCACAGAAGATGAAACCGGCATTAACAGAGGTCAAGGAATTTTCCCACTATCACATGGCAGCTGTGTTACAGAGCCAGTATCTGTCTTAGTATAAAATCCCTGCTTTGTATGTTAAGTGATAGCATCATGAGCATCAGTGGGCCTTTAAGAGAGGGGCTATGAAGTGTTTCACTTTATTGCAGGGGTCTTAGTACATACAGTATCATTTGTTTATTTATTTCAAGGTTCAGGTCAGGGCTCCAGGGGAATGTGTTTACTTAAAGTTGGACCTTTGAGTAAGAAGGGCACTGCTGGGATATAATTCAGTTTGAGGGGTACCTAACTTTTCTCCTGGGACTCATTGGCCATTTAAAATGAATACTTATTTTTGCAAGCCATTAGGATTTAGTTTTCCTCCAATGTGGGCATTGCAACATGGTTTTCAGCCTGGTACTCTTACACAGCTCAAAGCATTCTAATATTCCTGTTTTCTGAGTAACACGTTCTACTAGAAGGGGCCCCATCTATCAATCATATAGATCCATTAACAGCAAGAGAAAAATGATGAATTATATACTCAAGAGAAAAACTGTATTTTGCTGACAGTTGAAATGTGCTGAAGATTCTGTGAAGCAGAGATAATGCAGGAAAGATGTCCATGTAGAAAATAACTTGAAGCACACCAAAGGGTGAGAATTTTCTCCAGATTTACTAGGTCTCCATTATAATTCTAAAATAGAGCCAAATCATTTTGTAAGGGAGATTATATTAGACATCCATGCAGAAGGTGGAGTCTTCCAAAAACAGACTATTGGTTCTAAAAAATTGACATGGTATCAATCATGCAGTTCAAAATCTTCTAGATCCCTGTAAGAGTTTTCTTTAAATGTGGCTGACTACATTCGAAGAATGTTTGTTTGCTTTTATAACTGACCATTTTTGTAATATTTGGGGAATTCAACAAACTCTGTTCACAATTTAATATTTTAGTGACACATTTTTAGGTTTCTAAATCAGTTTTATGAGACATGTGATAAAAATAAAACCAAAGTCTGTTGAACACTTACGGTGCTTAGCCAACTCTGAATATGACCTGTAGAAACAGTAGAAACAAAATGACCTGAGTAAGTCATTTTAAATTTGTTTTTATTAAAAGAAAGAGAATTATTAAACCAGTGAAAGACATAACAAGTTATTAAAATATAAAAGAAAATCTTTTCACTCATACATTTTTTTCAGATTCTGCATACTAGTTATTTTATCAGATGGGGTTAAGGTGTAAAGTTGAAGTTCAGTATAATTAATTGCTTCTATTCTCTAAATATAGTGTCAATGTTATATTTCAGCATTAGGAAATACATTTTATGTGTTTTCTCATCCCATTTTAGATATGTGCTTTGCTAAACTTGGTAGTAAATCTTAAGTGATGATAATTAATTTTTCTACCATTGAAAAAAACTAAAAATGTTATCAGTTATGAGTATTTTATGCAAATAACTAACAAATACTTCTGCATAGACAAATACTGCTTTGAAAGGTTAGAGGACCTAAACTGAAGAATTACCTAAAGTAAGATTGTCGTAAAAAGTATAATATCTTCTAAGGTATAGGTGTAATTTTTACAATGACTAATAGCTCACACATTTTACTTTGAAAATCTCCATCTTTTCCCAAGTTGATTCTTTTTATATAACATGAAGCAGAGAAGGGGCAGAAGATTTCACCCTAAATGCTTTTAAACCGTGGAGTTAATGTTCATGAAAAGTTCCACATGTGGCAACAGAGCATTGGCAAGATTATGGTAATGGAGTAAAAAACTGGTATAAAATTCATACAAAAGTAGGCCTATCTGTGCCTCAGTTTATCTCTCAATAAATAACAATGGGCAGATTTATGCACCCTGAACCAAACTGCCTGAGTTGTAACCAATAACTAGGTAACTTTGAGATTAAATCTCTCTATGTCTCCATTTCCTCATCTATAAAATGGGGATAGTAATAGCCTTTATCTCATAGAGCTATTGTAAGAGTTAAATGAGTAATACAGAAAATGTTTCAAACCACACTTGTCTCATAAGTGCTATATGAGTGTCTGCTAAGGAATTCCTGTGGAGATGATGACATAAAATGTTCAGGAAGTCCTGACACAATGCAGGTGCTCAAAAAATATAGATTTCTCTCAAAATATATATTTGTGTGTATGCGTGTGTTTGAAAAAATAAAGAGTGTATTAGTTCTAGGTTTGACATTAACTTCCAAGTCAAACCAAAGTAGCAGACCTTATAAACCTCCCTATCTTCCTCCTCCAGCAACACTGTAGTTGTCAGAGAAACACATGCTTCTTCAGCTATCAGGGATTAGTAGGCTGAGGCAGATTTCCCAATAAAGATTAATGTGATTTAGACCATGCATGTACTTAATATTTTAGATCTAGCGTCGGTTAGCTTGAAATCTAATATCTTCTTTAGTTATGCTGTTCTTTGATTAATTTTAGATATGTTTTGACAAAATAACTATGTAACCACCTGGCCTTTCACAAATAAATTCTTTATGATTGTATTTTTTCCAGGCTCATTCTTCTATTCACATGGTAGGAGACACATTGATTTCTGTCCGAAGTGATTCCCTGTGATCAGTGATAATGGTCATCATACTTTTGATTATTTGCCTTACAAGTTAAAAAAGTACAACTGACCCCTTAATAATGCATGTGTTAGAGACACTGACCCTCTGCACAGTCAAGAATCTGCGTATAACTTTTGACTTCCGCAAAACTCAGCTATTAATAGTCTACTGTTTACTGGAAGCCTTACCAATAAAAAATTATCTATTATCACATATTTTGTGTATTACATGTATTATATACTGTATTCTTACAATAAAGTAAGCTAAATAAAATAAAATATTGTCAATAAAATCATAAGGAAGAGAAAACAAAAACATATTTACCCTACAGTAAGTGCAAGTCAATCATCACAAAAGTCTCCATTCTCATCATTTCCTGTTGAGTAGGCTGAGGAGGAGGAGGAAGAGGAAGGTTGGTCTTGCTGTCTCACAGCTGACAGAGGCGGAAGAGGTGGAGGAGGTGGAAGGGGAGACAGGAGAGGCAGCACACTTGCTGTAATTTTTATTGAAAAAAATCTGCCTGTAAGTGGACCCCTGCAGTTCAAGCCCCTGTTGTTCAAGGGCCAACTATATATAGATATAAAGAGAAGGCACATCTCAATATGTGTTTATTTATTTATAGATTATAAATAAAGCCTACTACTCTGCTAAAATATTGTGTGTAAGACATATAAAAATAGAAATGTAAAATGTTGAGATTTTATATAGATATAAAATAAATATTTAATTTTTTTGTTAATTAATAAAACTCAAATCTTTTTTGCTCTCATTAAAATGTTATATAGAATAATAATAAAATAGAACATGTTAGATATTGCTATATCTCCTGGTATACAATCATAAAATATTTATAATAATTTTAGTGAAAGCAATGTGATTTTATGTACTTCATTATTTTTGGAAATCTTGATTGTAACTTTGGTTTATTTCTATATGTCAGTTTAGAACTTAAAGTTCAGTTTTAATTAAGTTGCTTTAATGGTTGAAAAGTTAGCACATAGATACGAGCATGAAATGGAAGAAATACATCGTACCTCATGCTTACTAAATCATAATATGCATTTTCCTCTCATCTTTGCCTTTATACAGCAGTTATTAAAAGTCCACATAGTACATTTAGGGTGAAGTTCATGTTTAAAATATAAAATGTTACTCTGATATCAGATAGCATCTTAATAATGTCACTCTATTTGAAGCCCACTGACGTCTGATCTGAATATGTTATCATTTCCTTTACCTGCCATGTGACTGCAACTGAGGTCTCGGCAAGGAGCAGAGTCATCACCTCTGCCCTGCTATTGTTCTTGGTGTGCATTACTCATGCTGTTTGCAAATCAAGGTTCCTTTTCACAGATTATGTATTTCTGCTGTCCCTTTTGTGAGAGTTAGCTGGAGTGAGATAATGCGAAATAGTGTGATCTATAAATCAACCTAACTAGGCACACACAAGCTAGGAGATTTTGCGGTGTGCTGAATGTGACCTAGTGGACCATGGTGAGTGACTCACTGCACAGCCTGTGCCACCATAGAGCTTTCTTTCCTCTGTCAGGTGCTTTAGTGACATTCAATAGATGTCTTTAAGCTTTAGCACAACTTCATTCTCTCAAAAAATAAAAAAACTCAGGAGTATTATTAATAATCTTTTATATTTTCTTCCCAGACTTTGTCCCACAGCACACTATGGAGATGTGGAATAGGAAGTGGTAACTGCTGCCTTTTTTTCTGGAAAAAGTCTTATCTGTGCACATAGGCAATCATCATAGGTTTGAAATTAAAACACGAAAATATGAAATCATGTCTGGGCAAATTGTTTTTGAGTGGAATCTCACAGCACCTGCCACATACTCCTATCATACCACTGTAGTGATTTTCTATTTCCAGCTCTGTCCCCGGCGCAAACCCAATATTGTGAACTCAATAAGGTTAGTGATCACCTTGTTTATGAGTGATGTCTTCAGTCCTAGCAGAGCATACTGGAGATTTTCACTAGATGGCTTTTGAATTAATGAGCATGTGAAATCAAGTATAAAGATGGTTGGGGCTCAAGAAAAAAGTATACTATATCTACAAACAAGTGAGAAAGGAGAATTGGAAAGCCAAGGTGAGGTGAGCAGGAATTTTATTAAGGACTATGGAATCTTAAGATCTTTCTGCAGCTTTTCCTTTTCATGGTCCTTCCATCTCCTAATCCCACATCCAAAATTGCTTGAGGCTGAGCTTAGCTTTGTCCCTTTTCCTTTGCAGTTGTTTCCTTGCAGGGGAGCCTGTCAGAGGGGTGTAACTGGCTTTTCCAATGATGTAGTTTTCTTGTTTCCCTCCCAGATTTCCTAAGATGATAATGAGGATGATTTTTTAATATTTGTGAGTTTTCTGTTTCTCTCTCTTTTTTGTGCTATGCTCCTTTGTTTTCTGTTTTTATTTGTTTGTTTGTTTGTTTGTTTTCCCCAGGTTAGTGGGGTTTAGAAAGGCCTAGAGTTGGGGAAAGGTATGGAGGAGAAAACCTCATTCAATGTGGATCTCTTTCCTCCTCTGTATTCACCACCACTAGCTGAAGTATATCCTTTGAAAAGACGTAAAGGGATGTCTAGAGGAGTTTCCATCATTGCTTCTTATCTAAATGACAGCTTTGGCATTTTTCATTTAATGTTTATAAAACTGCTGTGCGTAAGTACTATGTGAAACACAGAGATTAGTATTGTTAATTTAATGCAGTAAGCGTGGAGTCTTTATAAGATACCATCTCCTTTTGAACTTTATGTTCAAATCAGTAGAGACCAGAACAGAGTTAGCTTCCCTACTTCATATATTAAGCAAATAGAAGGGCTAGAGAAAATACAAATACTTGGGCTCTAACACCGGCATAAATCACTCTGATATATGGGAAACTGGGCCTTTTTAATTTGTTTCTTTTCTTCTCATAAAGTGTTGGGGAAATTGGATGAATTTGCTCTATAGATAATGGATACAGTAATGTGGAGAGATGATCTTTGTAATGATGCATTTGGGAAGGTTCTAATGAAATAAAGACCCAGCTCGATTGATGACATAAAGAAAACAATGATTATTATGGACAAAATACTGTGTGTCTTCTCATCAAACTGTTCAATTGAATCAAAGAGAGGCGGTGTTACCTCAATAAGGAATTGTGCTCTCATCTTTAAAAAAGTACAAAGCCAAGACAGTCTAATTTTATTTTATTTGTTCCCTTTTAGGTAATGTCTTATTTTGTCTCCAAAAAATATTTGAAAGGAAGTAAAATTCTTCTACGGGCAGGAGCAACAGCAGTATACATACAGTCAAAGAAATGCTTGCAGCAAAATGGCATCCACAGAAAATAAATTGGCTTTAGTCAATGACTGTGTTGACTTTAATAATTTTATCTTTCCTTGTTATGTTTTATGACAGGAGATTTTAAAATTAGTTCCACCTTCCTAGGTCCACAATAATTGAAAATGACAAAAGGCCAGTAGGGGCTCCATCTATGGTCAGGGGAAGGATGAAGCCGTCACAGAATATATGGAGCTGACTGCTGATATTCCTGCAAGTGGGAAATAAAGACCTGGGTAACAGGGGGTCATCTGTGTCCAGCCTAGTGTGGAGCCCTAGTACAAGTTTTGCTAAGTGGCTAATGTGCCCTATGTTTTACTTTCTTGCTCATTTTTGACAGTGCCACACACTGTCCCTAAAAGAAATTGCTTTGCAGGAATGGCCGTGTGGCTAGGTGCCTACTAGTTATGTATACTCTGTTTTGAATGTTCCTATCTGCAATTCTTCTTAGAGCCATGATGTATTTGTTTGGCATTTGCATTGATTATCTCATTTACAAAGAATGTGTGTAGGTTTGCCTAACCCCTGAGTTGGGAGCAGGGAGCCTTTGAGAGAAGCTTTTTTTCAAATTAGCAATTACATTTAAAGATTAGGTTTTGTAACAATGCTCCACTTACTGCATAATTTCCATCCCTATGCATTAAGTCTTTAACACCCATTCTTGTCTTTTATGGCTTCTCTGCCCACTATCCCTGACTATTAAAGAGAAAGGAGCGTTCCTGAAAACAAATCTCCCATCTTACCCAGAAAGACTCTGGAATGGAGGAGGTCTACGGACATGAAATTTTCACTTGCCATCCCTCTCCTTAACTTTGAGGGAATATTGGATAATCAGAGGACAAATGGCGAAACTTAAAAAGAGCAATTATTTCTTTCTGAAAAATAACATCAGTGATTTATTGAGAGCCCACTATATATCAAGCACTCTGTTGGTCCTCTACATATCCTATTTTATTGAATCTTCACCCAAAACTACTATATGGTAGCCATTAATAGCTAGCTCAAGCTATAGACAAATTAAATATATGAGAGTTTAAGTCAGGACCCTCTAAGATCTGGAAGGCCAAGACATATCCACTGTTTTTCAAGCTCTTAACATATTAAAAATTAAAGAAGTACCAAATAAGATCACAAAAATTATTATGATAATTTTAAATTATATATGTGAAATATTAATTTTAACACAAACACAATGCAATAAAGTTGTACAATGCACAACATCGTCACAGTATGCATTCAAAAAATTAATCCGTAGTGGGCTACAGGCAGCATGGCCAGTTAAAGGAACAGGACTTACATTATGAATGCCATATTTTAGTCTCTTGATTGTATCTCTGGGAAACACTTGAGACACTGGGGATTAAGTAACCTGCTTGAAGCCACCTAGACAGTGAATAACGAAGTCAGAAGATGGACTGAGGTGTCTGACCCCAGAGGCTTTGCTTTTAATGACTTTGCTATGCTATCTCCTAGCTAGGTCTGCATTCCGAACATTTTTACTCACCTTAGCTATTTCCAACTTTAAAATCACAAGAAGGCAAGTAGAAATATTTATCTGGAGTAAATATGTTTTGGAAATAAATGCTTTCTCAGGTTCTTACTGTTTCTTGTTTCTGTTTAAGAACTAATTTATGGAGAAGGTTTTTTTTGGTTGCCTCTGTTTTTTTTTTTTTTTTGACCAATAAGCTGAAGAGCATTTGCAGGTGGCTTAAATGTGACTAGTGCACAAAACTGTAGTGTCATTTAGCAGCACTAGCACTGGGTGTGGACTCAGAAGACCTGGGTTTGAATCCTGGCTCTGAAGTTGATTGGCACTGTGACTTTGGAGAAGTTGCAGCATCATTCTGTACCTTGGAACGTTTACTTACAAAATAATGCTATTGTGAGAATGAGATTTAAGAAGCTGTGTTAGTATCTAACACAAGGATGGTATATTAGATGCCAAGCTCCTCTAAAATGGATTTGGCCAGATGAGGTCCCAGAATATGTACAGAAGTATGTGAAGGGAACTTACTGGGTTCTAAAGAACATTTCATAAAATAAGAGGTGTTATGTTCAACTCAAAGGTATTAGGCCTTAGCATAAGCAAAATCACCATCACAGTTTTTAGGCCTATGGAGATCAGTTGGCAACAACCAAAGGATAGATATATAACCAGTTCTACGTCATTGAATGCGTGCAGAAAGAAGATAGTGTAGTAGCCTTGTTTAAATCACAGCTGGGCACTGGGCATCCAGGGAACATGTGCCGTCACTGTACCCCAAACTCTTACATCTGCCCCTACTCTGCCCCACGTTATGGAGCAGCATCGGCTCTCCATAGCCAAGAGACTATCCTCAACATTAAATCTATACACTTCGAAAATGAGGTTCTCCAAAAAAGAAGGTTTCAGTCACCTTGATATGCCTTTTAATGTCATCCATGTATAACTTCTTTCCTCAAAAGAATCAAGAATGTTAGTACATTTGAAACCGGTATTGACAAGGGCTATATTAGCAGTTTAAAAATTGATTTAAAATTATCTTACAACTTTTGTCTAGAAAAATTATTTTTTTGTATTTTTCCAGATAATATAAAATAGCCCTCACTCTAAGACCTTAACCTTCTCCCAGTTCTCTGTTCCAAATTACACTGTTTTGAAACCTTTTCTGGGTAGATAGCGTTCTAGCAACATTTTAAAAAATAATCCATGTTTCTTCTTTTTCATGTAAGTTCAAATTATCAGTGTAAAATACATCTGATTCGTGCTTGGTTTTCTTTGTAGTGTAGCTCTTGCACAAAATTATTAGAAACACTGTTCAAGTTTTCTATTGAAAAACAGAAAATCCTGGAGGTTGTTGGCATAGCTTCTCTCCAATGTCTCCCCCTTTTTTCCTCCTATATAACAAATGTTAATATTTATGTGTGCAATACCAGTGTGAATCTTTTCCTTGGTTAATATTTTAGTCCTTCTGTGCTGTGCATGGAATCCGTGGTTTTTAAGAGTGAACACATATAACTGAAAAGCTTTTACAATCATTTTTATATAGAAACAATTTTTTTAGACCACAAACCAAAATTACATGAAGATAATGTTACGTGGGAGGCTTAAGTAGAAAGAAATGGGGTACTAATTAATGCTGCTTTTGTCATTATTCTGGGTAGATTACATAATGCTATATTTATAATTGAAGGCACATTCTCAGGGCTGCTTAGCAAATCAATCTGTAGGCAGATGTTATGGTAGCCCATCTTTCAGGACAGTGAGCAACTGTTATTTTATTCCGTGATGTTGGTGGGTTGGGAGCAATCACTGTGGTGAATTGAACAAGAGAAATCAGTGTTCAGAAAGCAAGTTGTATGACTTTGAAAATGTTTTTATGTATAAAAATTTTTTAAAATTGTAAAAATGAAGAGAAGATATACTTTCCCTTACTGGAAAAGGTTTTAAGAAAAATGAAACAAATGTCAATATCTTCCCAAACTCAACAGGTATGTAAAGTCAGAAATCTCCCAGGGCACACCCAACTCTGCTTTCTTTTTCTTTTTCTTTAAACTTCAGGATGAAAAAGACAGGGTATATAAAATATCCTCACAGAGGTTGCTTACAGGCAAATATCCCTTGGTCCAAGTGATGAGAGGAAGCCCTAACACTCTTCTAAAAAGAAACTTTAGGCTCAGTGCTACTTTTGAATTGTCTGAAGATCGCTTGGGTTATAATGTAACATCCTTTATCAGCAAGTGAGAATTCCTCCTCACAGTTAGAAAGGTGCTCCTACACAGAGCAAACTGAAGTCCATTTTTGAGAAATGGGGCTTTTAGTCATTTTTTACTCTAAAATTGTTTGGTATTTTTTCCTTTGCCCTTTGACACTGCTATTTTATTTTTTCTTTTATTATTTGTCTCTCAACATTTCAGGAAGTTATTTTGAAAATCAAGGAATAAAATAAGCTTGTGTATTGGAGGGTGAAGGTTGCAGCCAGGATAAGAGTTTTTATCTGGAATCTTCCATTGTGTAGGTATTTTAGTTGCTCTGGGTCAATTTTTTTTCTCACTCTGAGACATAGGGTCCTCATAGGGTAAGATGGATTTAATAGCAACTATCTAAGAGAATTGAATTCCTGTTCAAATAAGTTATATGAAAGTGAAATTGCTACGTAAATGAGAATAATAACAAGTGTCATTGTTATGATTTCATCACTGCAACCACCACAGGAAAAGGGAACTAAGTTTCAAGAATAGGTCTTTGGACATCTGTTTAGGTACAGATTGAACAAGTTTAGAGTAGTGGATGGAGAACCCCAAATCCCACGAGCCACCCCTACCTTCCACATTCAAGGCGGCAGTGCTCTCTTTCTCATTCCTGGATGAGTTCTTTTCTGAATGCCAGAATAGAGCACATCAGTCCCCTACTGAAATTCCCCTGAGCTACACTTACTCTTGTCTTCTCCTGCTGTTGTGTGTGACTCCTCATGATACCACATCTTCAGGGAAAATTTGAAAAGATGTATGGGTAGATCAATAGAAAGTAAAATGTGTTATATATTCTGCTTGATGTAAAATGTTCCTAAATGTAAAAATTACTTTAGATGGGGAGTAAGGATTTTAAAAGAGAACAAAGTATACAGAAAAATCATGATATATTAATAGTTAATGTAACCAAGGTTTATTGAATATTTCTTATGCATAAGACACTGAGATAGGTCAATTAAGGGACATGAAAGAGAATGATGTATTCTTCTCTGCCTTTCATAGCTTATAGACTAAGGGAGATAAGAAGTATACAGAAATAAGAAGGATATATAAAAATCTATTTTAAAAGTTACAGGAGGGTATACAGGATAGTGAGGATATTTTCTAGTGGAAAAATCCTAAGATTTTAGATAAGAGAAATATTTGAGTTCAACCTTAGATAATGGGTAAAGTACTGATAAATGGGATATAGGAGCACATTCTAAATTGAAAGAGTAGTCTTAGAAAAATTTTGGTATTAGGAAAAGACACGCATAGTGAACAAATGATGATTAGCACAAAAGATGAAGGAAACAAACTCTTGTTCATGCTTTTAACTAGAGTCTTCTCTTCGATCACTTAATTCAAGCCCATCCTCTTATCAATCAATCATCTATAACCACTTTATAAATAAAGACATGAAAGCAGAAAATGATTAGTTAACCTGCCTGAATCAAAGAGCTAGCAAGTAACACTTAGGATTTAAAACCATGTTTTCTTCTGTTATAGTAACTATATTCTTTCTATCATGGGGTCTCAACAAGATTAATAAAAATGGATCATTGTTATTTATTGAGTATCCGCTCTATGCCATAGAGCTTTAATTTTCCTCAATCTTCAAAATTACCTAAAGTATAGCAATTATTATCCAGATATCCAGATGTGGAAATGATGGCTTAGAAAATTCATCCGATGCATAAAAATAATGAAAGTTAATCCAGAGAAGGAGAAATGAAGATAGAAATGAAATGAGTTAGAATACCAGGCTAAAGGGTCTTTATTTTGTTTAAAAACTAATAAGATGGACATTAAATGCATTAGCCCAAAAATGCATGATCAGAATTGTACTTGAAAAAGATTCATCTGTTAGCTCAGTCCAGGACTGAATGAAAAGATGAGAGATCCTTAGTAAGATTTTAAAAATGAATTTTAAAAAGTGATGATTAAAAGTATTTTGAATCAGATCAACACTATGGTGCTCACATGACAGCAATATTCTCCAGGGATTAGAGGTTTGGGGGGTGGGTAAACTCACAACTAAAGGACATGGGGAGCATTGTAGAGGGGAAGGGCACGCCTCTAACCCTCGCTTGGGTGAGAAAAAGACATAAAATGTAACCAAAATGTTTGTACCCTCATAATATCCTGAAATAAAAAAAAAAATTCATCTAGGATTCAGGTTTTAAATATATTTTTAAAAATTAGTTTTCACTAAAATACATCTAAATTAAAATATATAAGTAAGTCTTGTATTATTTTCTATCTCATATGGTTAGGCAATGATATGCTCTGGTAAACTAAACATGTGTGCTAAAATGCCATACATGCACAAGTTACCAGTTTTTAAAGAAAACATAGTAATATAAAACACACAAAAAGATATTTTGATTTTCTACAGGCGACTTATTTTCTCCATTGCCAATTTTTGAGTGCCAATTGTATGCAAATTACTGTGGTGAGTATAAAGGGAAATAAGATACCTGTCCCTTGGCAGATGCAAGATCTTAACATTCTTGGAAGTTTAACTTGTGAAATTTATCTCTTTATGTTAGGTATACAGTAGGCTGTCAGTGAAAGCTGTTGGTTGAATAAATAAATGAGTACATAAATGAATGAATGAATCAATTCCTCTTCTAATGATATACAGAAATGTTTATTGATAAAGATTTCTCATTATCATTTGCTGAATAGCCATGTTCTATACTCAATGCCACTGTAAGCTTATGAAGCTGAGGTGTCATATCTTGAAACATAATGTTATTATATTTCTTACTCATGAGCATTACATTTTAGACAACTCCATAAACCAGTGAAATGTATTTATAAAAGATGCAAAGGGTGACAGCACCTAAAATCTACTATCTTAGCAAATTTTCAGTATATAGTATATTATTAACTATTGTCCTCATGTTGTACAGTTGTCCCTTGGTATCCTTGGGGATTTGTTCCAGTACCCCAGAGTGTACCCAAATCTGCAATGTCCTGATCCCTTATATAAAATGGCATAATTGCATATGACCTACACACATCTTCCTGTATACTTTAAATAATCTCTAGGTTGCATATAAGCATATAATACTAATACAATGGAAATGCTATGTAATTAGTTACTATACTGTATTGGTTATTTATATTATTTTTATTGTTGTATTGTAATTTTTATTTTTCTTTTTAAATGTTTTCAATCCATGGTTGGTTGATTCCACAGATATGGTGCTGGCAGATACAGAGAGCCCATTGTACATAAGATTTCTAGACTTATTCATCCCATATAATTGCAAATTTACTCTTATCACAAAAAAGATAACCATGTAAGGTGATGGATATGTTAATTGCTTGATTGCAGTAATCACTTCACTATGTATATGTGTATCAAAACATCATGTTGTACACCATAAATATATACAATTTAAAAAACTCAATGGATTTTTTTTTAAGTGAAAACTAAATTTTTAGCTGTAACAAATGATATTTTAATGAGCTTCTACTGTCCCATACTACTTAAACGTTCAAGCTTCAAGGAACTTTAATTTGACTTAACATTAATTCTACAGTATTTTTAAACCATGTTAAGAAATAAATTGCGATATATGTCAGTAGTCCAAGTTAAAATGTCTCATTAATTATTTTTCATATTTGCTTAAATCCATATTAAAAAGTGGCACACAAAATATTTTTATACTACCTGGGTTACTTTTTTCCACTTAAAATGTAAAGTTTGGATATATTGGTTTTACTAGAGTCCTTACACCACACTCTTCTTTGTTTTAAATTACCCAATTGATTGCAAAGCAGCTATAGCTAAATTTCCTCCAGTAGATTTTCAGGTGAAATTCATGAAGCTAATCTAATAGTCAATGGATTACTTTTTGAACTGCTAATTAAATAATACAAATTGTTTAGAGATACTTTGAACTTGTCTATTTACTAATTCAGTTTTACCCACAGGATACATTTGTAAACTGAGTTTTGAAATTCTACCACATTGCCAACCTCTTATTAGAGAATACTTATAAAATTATTGAAATCTGACAGCTGAAGATGTATATCGACTCTGTCATCTCACAAGAGAGACAGAGGTCACAGAACAATAGAGTGAGGGAATTCAGGACTGTGATCCTCAATGTAGTGTTGATAACATTCTGCTTCCTACCGCCCTTATTTGCCCCCACCTACCCCTAAACCAAAGTACGATGCATAAAAGGACGTGTACAATGTGATACTTTCTTTATAGAGTGGAACTTTATTATGTTTTCTTGTATATAATAAGCACGGATGCATTACTTAAGATGAAATGGCAGATTCTTCAAGTTAAATAAACAATCAATCTACCTCCTACAGAAGTAAAATGATAGTGTGTTTAAAGAGATCTTTAAATATCTGCTTCTGGAAAGTTTACCTGGAGTTATAGAATTTTCCTTGCTCTCAATATCTGTCTATGTGCTTGTGTATATTAAAAAAATTATGTTTAAACTATTTGATAAAACACTAATAAAACTTTGCTACAGATCCATTGAACATAAAATGATACATAGGGCTGGGCATGGTGGCTCATGTCTGTAATCCGAGCACTTTGGGAGGCTGAGGAAGGAGGATTGCTTGAGGTCAGGAGTTAGAGACCAGCCTGAGCAAGAACGAGACAAGACACTGTCTCTACAAAAAAATGAAAAAAATTAGTCAGGCATGGTGACATGCACCTGTAGTACCAGCTACTCAGGAGGCTGAAGCCCAGGAGTTTGAGGTTGTAGTGAGCCACGATGATGCCACTGCACTGTAGCCCAGGTAACAGAGTGAGAACTTTTCTCAAAAAAAAGAAAAAAAAAAAAACAAAATAAAACAAAAAAAACTCAAAACCAAAAAAAAGTAAAGTCACTCAAGAGTTAAATTTCGGAACCCTGATTCCACAATGACTTGAGAGGTAAATTAAAACAATAAGAATTTATCCAGCAGTATGAACAGAAGTCTACCCAAATATCAATTCTCTCAATAAATGAAAATGGGTTGTCAACTGAAGAGATCTAGACAGGCTGAGTGGATAAATAAAACACAAGCCAAGTATCTACTGTGTGAGAGAACCACATCTTACCCACAAAGCTTTCAGACTCAAGGTGGAGGGTTGGAAAACAAACTTGCAGGCAAATGGAAATGAAAAGCAAGCTGGTGTAGCTATTCTTGTATCAGATAACATAAACTTTAAAGCAGTAAAAGTAAATAAAGACAGAGTCGGTCACTCTATAATGGTGGAGGGAAAAATTCAACAAGAAGACTTAGCAATTCTTAAAATTTATGCACCCAACACAGGAGCACTCAGATACATAAAGCAAACCCCTTCTGATCTAAATAACATGATAAAGAGTAATACCATGGTATCCAGAGATTTCAACACTCCACTGACTTAACTGACAGATCCCCTAAGCAGAAAATAAGCAAAGAAACAAAACAGAGCTCTTAAACAGTGCTCTTAAACAGAGCTCTAGAACAAATGAGTCTAACAGACATCCTCAGAACATTCCACCTAAATAAAGCTGAATATACATTTTTCTCATTAGCTCATGGAACTTTCTCTAAAATTGATCACATCCTAGGCCACAAATCAGATCTGAACAAATTAAAAAAAATAGAAATTGTACCATGTATCTTCTCAGATCACAGTGGTATAAAATTAGAGATCAATTGCAACAGAAACACTCGCCACTTCAAAAAGTCACGGAAATTAAACCATCTATTGCTGAATGTCTATTGGGTCAGAAGGAGATTCAGATGGAAACCAACAGATTTTTTTGAACTAAATGATAATGGGAACACAAGTTATCAAAATCTGTGGGATATAGCAAAAGCATTCCCAAGAGGAAAACTAATAGCATTAAATGCTCACATCCAAAAGACAGAAAATTCACAAATCAAAAAACTAATAACCTATCTCAAGGAACTGGAAAAGGAAGAACAAATCAATCCTAACCCTCACAGAAGAAAAGAAATAACTAAGATCAGAGCAGAACTAAATGAAATCAAGAATAAAAGAACTATACAGAAGATTAAAAAAACCAAAAGTTGGTTTTTCAAAAAGATAAGCAAAATTGACAGCTCTCTTGCTAGATTGACAAATATTAGAAAGGAAAGGACTCCAATAAGCTCAATTAGAAATGAAAAAAGGAAAGGTCACTACAGACATCACAGAAATATAAAAAAGTATCTTTGAATACTGTAAAAATCTATATGCCCCCAAACTGTAAAATGTGGAGGACATGGACAAATTCTTAGAAACACACAACCTCCATAGGCACAATCAGGAAGAAATAGCATTCCCAAACAGAAAAATATTAAGCACAGAAATTGAAGCAGCAATTAAAAATCTTCCAACAAAGAAAGTCCCAGACAAGATGGGTTCACACCTGAATTTTACCAAACTTACAAAGAACTCATACCTATACTGCAGAAATTATTCCACAACATTGAGAAGGATGGTATCCTCCCCAACTCATTCTACGAAGTCAATATCACCTTGATACCAAAGCCAGGAAAGGACACAACAAAAAAAGAAAACTACAAACCTATATCCTTCATGAATATAGATGCAAAAATCCTCAACAGAATCTTAACAAACTGAATCCAGCAGCACATCAAAAAAATAATTCATCATCACCAGGTGGGCTTTATCCCAGAGATACAAGATTGGTTCAACATATGCAAATCTATAAATGCAATTCACCACATAAATAAAAGCAAGAAAAACGACCATATAATTCTCTCAATAGATGCAGAAAAAGCATTTGAAAAAATGCAGCAAACTTTTATGATTAAAGATTCTTGACAAAATAGGCATCGACAGGATATACCTTAAAATTATTAAAGCCATATATGATAAACCCACAGCCAACATCATGCTGAGTGGGGAAAAATAGAAAGCATTCCCGCTTAGAACTGGAACCAGACAAGATTGCCCACTATCCCCACTTCTATTTAACGTAGTGCTGAAAGTCCTTGCCAGAATAATCAGATAAGAGAGGGAAATTAAAGGTATCCACATGGGTATAGAAGCAGTCAAACTCTCACTCTTAACTGACGATAAGATAGTATATTTAGAAAATCCCAAGGATCCAACCAAGAGACTCCTGGGATTGATAAATGAATTCAGTAAAGTCTCAGGATACAAAATTAATGCACACAAATCAGTGGCATTCATATACACCAACAGCAGTAAAGCCAAAAATCAAATCAAAGAGGCAACACCTTTCACAATAGCATCAAAGAAAATTAAATATTGAGGAATATATTTAACAAATGAGGTAAAAGACCTATATAGGAAGAACTATGAAACACTGAGAAAATAAATTGTAGAAGACGCAAACAGATGGAAAACCCTACCTTGCTCATTGATTGACAGAATGAATATTGTTAAAATGTCCATACTATCTAAAGTGATCTACAGAATTAATGCAATCCCTATCAAAATACCATCATCATTCTTTACAGATATAGAAAAAATAATTCTACACTCATATGGAACCAAAGAAGACCTCATGTAACCAAAGCAATCTTAAGCAAAAAGAACAAATTGGGAGCCATCAGTCTACCAGACTTTAAGCTTTACTACAGGGCTATAGTATCAAAACAGCATGATACTGGCACAAGAACAGAGATATAGACCTTGGAAAAAAGAATGAGAACCCAGATATAAAATCGTCCTCATGTCATCTAATCTTTGACAAAGTAGACAAAAATATACACTGTGGAAAAGAATCCCTATTCAATAAATGGTCCTGGGAAAATAGGATAACCACATGCAGAAAATTGAAACTGAATCCCCACCTCTCACCTCTCACAAAAATCAATTCAAAATGAGTAACAGACTTAAACCTAAGGCATGAAAAAGAATTCTAGAAGAAAATGTTGGGAAAACTCTTATGGACATCAGATTAGGCAAAGAATTTATGAAGAAGACTCCCCAAATCAATCACAGCAGCAACAAAAATAAATAAATGGGACCTGATCAAATTAAATGCTTTTATACAGACAGCCAAGGAAACTATTATTAGAGTGAATAGACAGCCTACAGAATGAGAGAAAACAATTGCATGCTACACATGTGATAAAGGCTGATAACAAGAATCCATATCGAACTAAAGAAAATTAACAAGAAAAAAATCAAACAAGCCCATCAAAAAGTGGGTAAAAGACATGAACCAAACTTTTCGAAAGAAGACATAAAAGTGGCCACCAAACATATAAAAAAGTGCTCAACTTCTCTAATCATTAGGGAAATGAAAATCAAAACCACAATGAAATATCACCTAACTCCGTGAGAATGGCCTTCATCAAAAAGTCCCAAACTAACAAATGCTGGCATGAATGTGGAGTGATAGAAACACTCTTACACTGCTGGTGGGGCTACAAATTAGTACAATTACTATCAAAAGTTATTTGGATGTATCTCAAAGAGTTAAAAATAGAAATACCATTTGATCCAGCAATACCACTACTAGGCACCTACTCAAAGGAAAAAGAAAGACATTCTATAATAAAGACATCTGCACTCGAATGTTTATGGCAGCACAATTCTTAAGTGGGAAGATGTGGAAACAACCCAGATGTCCATCAACATATGAGTGGATTAATAAAATGTGGTATATGTATACCATGGGATACTACTCAACTATAAAAAACAATGGTGAACTAGTACCTCTTATATCATCCTGGATAAAACTCGAGTCCATCCTTCAAAGAGGGATAGCATAGGAGTGGAAAAACAAGCACCACATGTACTCACCATCAAATTGGTACCAACTGATAAACACTAAGGTGCTCACAAGGAAGTAATATTGATTGGGTGCCAGTCAGGAAGGAGGGGGAAATAAGGGGTGGGTGAACTCACAACTAATGGATGCGGAGAGCACTGTATGGGGGAATGGCAAGTTTGTAGTCCTGGATTGGGTGAAGCAAAGACATTATATGTAACCAAAATATTTGTACCATCATAATATTCTGAAAACAAACACACAAACAAACAAAAAACATAGGCAAAGTCAAGCCAAAAGAGTTTCCAAAGGGTCTCAATAGATTTTCCAGGCCTGTGCCTGAAACCTCACATACTGACTCATAGAAAGCGCCTCATTCAGAGTCCTGCTATTCTGATTTTACAGATAGGTGCAACAGACATAATATACTGTAGAGTGGAAGAAACATTAATAATATTATTTTATAAATAAGAATAATTCTAATTATTATCATTATCGAATAACGAGTACTCTAGTATCTATCATGACTCAGAAACTATCCTAGGTGTATCTCTAATTCTCGCATTAACTCTACAGCCTAAGAATTTTGCCCTGATTTTAGGATGTGAGGAAATGAGGATTTAAAATGATTTGCCTTGCCTGTGATCAGTCATGAAGTATAGAATGTGGAAAAGGAGTCTATCAGACACCAGATCTACAGATCTGTTATCAAAACAAGGTATGCACCAGAAAATAATAAGCCGACAGAGGTAAAACACTAATGCTCAGAATCGGGCTTAATTTTGTTTAGTTAAAGAAATAGATAAAAATATTTTAAGAGAATGAAAAAGCAAATGATTATAGAACAGGACTGAAAAATCTCGATGGTGGTACCCCTCATTGCCACATGACTGCTTAGGGTAGTTAATATTCATCTATTATTAATATTATTATTTTTCATAGTACTAGATGACATTTATTGGCCTGGATCAGAGAAGGCTTCCTGAAGGAAAAGAAATTGTAGTAGTGACATGAGTGGTTAAATGTTAGTCAATTGAAACAAATGTGGGGGTCGGGGAGGAGGCCAATGGTGGGAAGAGTGTCCTATGTATGGAGACAAGTTTGTGCAAAGGCATAGATGTAAGAGATGGTTATGGTTACTTCCCAACCTTGGCCCAGCATAATGGCTCCCCCAAAGAAGGATGGTGAGAAGAAAGGCTGTTCTACCATTAATGAGGGGGTGACCAGAGAATATACCACCAACTTTCATAGGCGCGTTCATGGAATGGGCTTCAAGAAGTGGGTACCTCTAGCACTCAAAGACATCTGGAAATTTGCCAGGAAGAATATGGTAGCTACAGATGTGTGCATTGATACCAGGCTCAACAAAGCTGTCTATACCAAAGGAATAAGGAATGTTACATACCATCTCCACGTGTGGTTGTCCAGAAAACCCAATGAGGATCATGATATGTTAAATTCATTGAATAACAAACTGATTTCTCTGTGTTATGTGGTCATTCGATAAACAAACATTGATTTACCATATATGATGTTCAGTGTTCTATAGGATAGTGGCAAAGAGCTTGGGCTTTGCAAACAGAACTAAGAGCAGGGACCTCACATTTTAGGATATATTATCGTTTTTGGAAAATATCCTACATTCGTGGGATATCAGTATCCTCATCAACTTCCTCAATGAGAGGGGATTAAATGAGAGCACAGTGGTGACATATTCAGTGGAGCACGTGTTTAATAGTAGGCACACTGTAATACAGTAGTGTTCTTATTCTTCTTATTATTATAATTTTGTTATTTTTCTTAAAGCAGAGAGATGTTCATTTTATCACTCCACATCCCTTTAGGCTCACGGTCTCTCTCTGATTGTAAAATGTGTTGGCAGTTTCTGGCTCTGTTCCCTGGCTCCTCATTTCTGGCTTTTGATGGGGCATGATGATCAGATGGCCATGATTAGTTCTTTGGCTTGCATTGCAGATTATCTATTAACTAGCCATCTCCGCAGCCACTGAGGCATATGGTCAGCACTTCTAGGGCTTAAAATAATTCTGCATTTTTAACATGTGGAATTTTATTATGCAAAGAGTGCTCACATGAGTTCTAATCTTGTTATTTGTTATGCTGCACATGTCTACTTGTGGCCTTCTGGATGGAATAGTACATTAGTCCCCTGGGCCTTTCATTTTATTGACATTTCATAGATATTATGGTGAGGACATCCTCGGAAGTAGCCTCAACCCTGAACTGTGCAAAATACAAGAAAGGAGATGGGGAGATGGGCAACTTTTTCCTTCTTCGTTTTGCAGACCAGGCATTCAGTTTTTTATCAAACGTTTATTTAGTACTTACAATGAGCCAGATGTTTCCTCAGGTACTTGAGTGATGGTGAACAAGATGGCACATCCCTGGCCTCAAGGTGTTTGTTAGCAAAGATCACCCTTTGATGCTGATTAGGAAAAAGAACCCCTTTCTCTGGGCAGCTGCAGCTCTGTCTCCAACACTTGCCATCATGAGTGGAGTGGGGAATGGATTTCACATTGCACCTTCTTGACTGAGTGTCCTGGCACTATGCACAAGTTAAGTCAATTAAATGGACAATTATAAAAGTGAATGCTCAGCATGTGACAAGCAAGACAAAGAACTGTATGATACTCTGAGGGCTGCTTGGTTTGGGGTAGTGTGTATACTGAAGAAGTTTGTGAAATTTTTTTCTGTATTCTCTAACTATAATTCACCGTATTTTGTGTGAATGGAGCAGAAAGTAATGTTTTTTTCCAGCATTTGTTTGAGCAAACACTTCAAGTTTTCTTTTTTTCAATGTTATTGATATTTTATTTTATTTTTTATTATATTTCAAAATATGGGAGCACAAATGTTTTTGGTTACAAGGATTGCTTTTGTAATGCTTGAGTCAGGGTTATAAGTGTGCCTCTTACCCAGATAGTGTTCATTGTACCTGTTAGATAGGTTTCTGCCCAACCCCTCCTGAACCTTCCACCCCCCGCTTCATTTCCACTGAGTTTTACTTCCCTCTGTGCACATGTGTGCTCATTGGTAAGTTCCAATTTGGCAATGAGTACATGTCGTGTTTGTTTTTCCATTATTTAAGTACTTTACTTAGGATAATGGTCTCTAGTCCCATCCATATTGTTGCAAGAAGCATTAAGTCATCATTCTTTGTGGCTGAATAGTATTCCATAGTATACATGTACTGCATATTGTTAATCCATTCATGAATTGATGGGCATACTTGGGTTGATCCCACATCTTTGTGATTATGAACTATGCTGCAATAAACATTTGAGTGCAGGTGTCTTTTTGATAGAAAGACTTCTTTTCCTTTGGGTACATACTCAGTAGTGGGATTGCTGGATCACATGATAAGTCTACATTTATTTCTTTGAGGAATCTCCATACTCTTTTTCATAGAGATTGTAATAATTTGAAGTCCCACCAACAAAGTATAAGTGTTCCTTTCTCTCTGCATCCACACCAGCGTCTATTGTTTTTAGACTTTTTTAAAGAAAGATTTTCTAGCTAGGATAAGGTGATATCTCATTGTGGTTTTAATTTGCATTTCCCTGATGATTAGTGATGTTAAGCATTTTTTCATATGTTTATTGACCATTAGTCTGTGTTCTTTTGAAAAGCTTCTGTTCATGTCTTTTGTCCACTTTAATGGGATTGTTTGTTTGTTTTTTTCTTTTTAGTGCTGATTTGCTTTAGTTTTCTGTAGATTCTTATCATTAAAGCCCTTTGTCAACGTATAGCTTGCACATATTTTCTCCCATTCTGAAGGTTGTCTATGTGCTATGTTGATTATTTTCTTAGCTGTACAGAAGCTTTTTAATTTAATCAAGTCCCTTGTATTTATTTATTTTGTTGCTGTGATTGCCATTGAGGTCTTCTTCATAAATTCTTTACCTAAGCCGATATCTAGAAGAGTTTTTCTTCTTTTTCTTCTACATTTTGTTCTATAATTCTTATGGTTTCATGCCTTACATTTAAGTCTTTTATCCATCTGGAATTAATTTTTGTGAGTGGTGAGATATATGGGTCCTGTTTCATTCTTCTCCATGTGGCTATCAAATTCCCCAGCACCATTTATTGAATAGGGCTTCTTTGTCTGCTTTGTCTGCTTTGTCAAAGATCACTTGGCTGTATGTGGATGGTTTTATATCTGAGTTCTCTGTTCCATTCCATTAGTCTATGTCTCTATTTTTGTGCCAGCACTATGCTATATTGGATATTACAGCCTTGTAGTATAGTTTGAAGTCTGGTAATGGAATGCCTCCAGATTTGTTCTTTTGGCTTAAGATTGCTTTAGCTATTCAGTCTCTTTTCTGGTTCCAAACAAAGTGTAGAATTATGTTTTCTAGATCTGTGAAATATGACATTGGTATTTTGTTGGGGATTGTATTCAATCTGCAAATCACTTTGGTTAGTGTGGACATTTTAACAATGTTGATTCTGCTGATCCATGAGCATGATATGTTTTTTCATTTGTTTGTGTGACCTGTAATTTCTTTCCTCAGTGTTTCATAGTTCTTTTTATAGACATATTTTACCTCCTTGGTTAATTATATCCCTAGGTATTTTAATTTCTTTGTGGCTATTGTGAATGATATTGAGTCTTTGATTTGACTCTCAGCTTGACTGTTATTGGTGTATAGGAATGCTACTGATTTGTGTACATTGAATTTGTAACCTGAGACATTGCTGAATGTATTTATCAATTCTAGGAGTTGCTTGGTGGAGTCTTTGGGGTTTTCTAGAAATAAGATTATATCATCAACAAAAAGTGATAGTTTTACCTCCTCTCTCCTGATTTGGATACATTTTATTCCTTTCTCTTGCCTAATTGCTCTGGCTACAACTTCCAGCACTATGTTGAACAGAAGTGTTGACATTAGGTACCCTTGTTTTGTTCCACTTCCGATTTTCATTATAAAACTATCTATCCTTCGTTTTAAGATTTTTCTAAGCACTACAACCCTGGAATATAAATAGGTTAATGTCAAATAAGAGATTTCTATGTAGACATTAACCCCAAAATATTTTCCACTGTTAATAAAAACATATTTGAGTCTCCTAAATGAGAACCCTTTTCATCTTTTCAGGGATGACATGTCATCTAAATGAATAACTAGTGCAAAAAATAAAAATAATAGCACCAACTACAAAAATTCAGTTTCCAGAGACTGAGAGAGTTGGATTTGGATTCTAAATCCAATGCCTCCACCACAGGGAATTTACTAATCCTTTGCAGGGATTATAATAATTCCCACATTCTTTGAATGTTATGAGGATTCTATCATTATCCATTTTGTGGATAAAATAACTGAGGCCCAAAGAGAAGAACATACTGCTAGTAAGCTGAAGAAATAGAATTTTAAGTCAGGCAGTCTGCCCCAGGTTTGTGTTCTTAACAACAATGATATTCTGAATTTCAGTGATAAACACTTAGGTTAATCTATATGTACAGACACACACATTGCAATACCAAATGCATGCATGAGTGTTTGTGTGTCTGCCTGTGTGTGTGTGTGTTTACCTGAAAAAATGCATGATGAATTTGTAGAATATCTCTTAGTCTCTGTTGCTCTTGAGGTCTGTAGCCACATTTATACATTTCTGTTTGTGGTTCCCATTCCCTAGCAGGCTGATTGAATTATATGGCATATTATATGCAAAATGAAGCACTGATTTGAAACCTTTCTGTTGCTCAGCAATAGATGATTGCTCCACATTGCTTGAAGCTGTGCTTAAACACATCCTTAGGCATTATTCTTGTGTGCTTCCTCTCAACCCCCACTCAAGTTACTTGAACAGTGGCTCTATATCCGATTACATATCATCAAGTGACAGGAGGATGGCATTAATATGGATTAACTGTATTTCACAAGCTTTTTGATGATCTTTGTCCCTCAATGCTGAATAAACTGTTGCATCAGTTAAAATGTATGCCAGATTACATTTGGCAGAAATCTCATGTTTGTATCTTGTGGCTCCACCCAATGGGAATTTACTTTCTTCATATATCAGGAAGTACAGGAGTAGGGATTTCCAGGACTGGTTCGGCAGGTTCTCAAGTACTCAATGCTCCAGGCCCCTCAAGTCTTTCCATCATGACATCTTCAGCTTGTGTCTTTCCTGTTCTAGTTTTTGCCTCAAGGTCATAAAATGGCTGTTCCACTTCCTACCTCACATTCTCATTTTAGACAGGGAAGTCCCAGGTGTTTCTCTCTCCACCTTTTGATAAGAACAGTACCAAAAGGGCTAGTTGGTTACTGAGCCTGGCACATTGCTGCCCCAGGTAAAATCCAGGTGCTGTCAGTAAGAAGCATAAAGCATAAATGTAAATTGGGTAAGCAGCTGGCAGTTTCTTTCACAAAATGAAGTTAAATAAACTTGCTCAAGGTCAAATATTTAGCAAATTACAAAGTTGGGATTTGAACCCTAACAGTCTACCATTAAGTCCCCCAATCTGCCACCTACATTGAGCATACTAGGGAAGTTCTGGTTTTGTTTGTTTTGTTGTTCTTTTGTTGTTTTTGCAAAAGAAAAATTCAGAAGTTTCTTTGGCTATTGTCAATGGGTAGAACCCTTTTGACTGATTCAGTATTTATCATATTTCATAAACCGGCTTTACTCAGGATTGGGAGGTAATTGGTAGGCAGTTGGTCACCCAACTGCACAGAAGGAAAGCGTGATGAATCTTTTTGGTTGGGAAATATTTATGTGCAATTATCTAGATTATTCCCATTTCTCTAATTGTTTTGAAATGGAGTACTTTTAACTAGTACTTTCCTTGGCCACACTGTCTTCTTTATCCCTACCTAACCTTAACTAGATTTCAGTCATCACCCATGTGAATATTTGCATTTCTAGGTATGTTCTGTCCTTGCCTTTTCTGGACAGCCCTCCTGGAAATAAGAGCTTACTTGCCTTGGCTTGGGCCTTAGTTTTGTGGCACTTCCTTTAATAATTATGAGGTAAACAGAATTCTAAAGTGACCCCAGTGACCCAAACCTTTGTAGAAAATCCTCACCCCTGCCTGTGGGAGAGAACTGTGACCGTGATGCAATATCATGACACCACTCTCACAATTAGATTTTATTTGAAAGTTAACTTAAAGAAAGGAGATCATGTTCAATGGACCTGACCTAATCAAGTCAATCCTTTAAAGGGAAAGACCCTACCTGATGACAGAGATTCAAAATGTGAAAGGAGTTCAACAGGATGGGGAGTCTCCATTGCTGGCTTTCAAAGTTAGAGGGGCCCGTGTGGCAAGGAACTGTGGATGGTCTCAAGGAGCTGAGAGTGGCCCCATGCTAACAACCAACAAAGAAATAGACATTTTGCTCTTACAACTGCCAAGAATTAAATTCTGCTATGACCACATGAGCTTTCAAGAGAAACCCAAGCTCCAGATGACAATGGAAAGTGGCTAACATCATAATTTTGGGCTTGTAAGACAGATCATGAGAAGAGAACCTATTTATTCCATGCCTGGATTCCTGACCCATGGAAACTGAGAGATAATAAATTGATTTTATTTTAAGACACTAAGTTTTAGGTAATGTGTTATGCAGCAATAGAGAGCTCATATGTCTTGGCTTCAGTTCAAAATGTCTGACTCTTCTGTCTCAAACATTTCAAACCAAAAGCAAACTTTGGCTGAGTCAAAGCTGTGCCCAAACTGTATTAGAGGCATAAATATCAAAGTGCAGAACAGAGACCAAATATTGTAGGAATAGGTGTTTTTATTTTTGCTATCTTATGATTTGTACTAGAAAGATTTTAGAAGTGTCTTCCCATATCACATACTTTCTAATACCTCCTACCATGACTACCAAAAAGATAAAAGCAAGCACCATATGATACACTGATTAGAAGTCACAGTTCAGTGGAACAAGGGCAAAGTCCAAGGTGACAGAAAATGTTTAAAAATCCAGAATTAGTAGACCATGCATCAAGGGTTTTCCACATAGTGAGAAACAGAATTTGATGCTCCTTGTCTTGCTGGGTGAAGTACAGATCCTGTGGAGTGGGTTGGGGAGGAAAATGCTTTTTCTGTTGGTTTCTGCTTCGGGGAGTTTTCCAGCCATCTATTTTAGTATTCATTAACATATAAAGATTGAGTTCAGGGTTAAAGCATAGTAGAATCATTTGTCTAGAACACACACTGGTTTCACATGGGGATGGAAAGGCCACAGATTTGTGGCCATGTGCATTTTTGGTAACTGTTTGCAAAGTTGGAAAAAGCCACCTGCCTGTGATAAAATATGACCTTCACTCACTCTTGTAAATTGCTTTTGCCCATTCACATTTAGAGGTCATTAATCTTGTTTCCCTTTATGGATGGACATTCAGCACATTCCCCACAATTGATTCAGCTCTAGTTTAGAGCTGTATAAAAAAAAATTCACAAAGTACAGTTGGAGAAAAATGACACTTTGCAAGAGTACGAGTTAAAAAGTGCTGTCTTTATCTTAACTACAAATCAACACAGGCATTTTTAAAAGGGGCTGTGAAAAGAATCAAAGGAATAGGAAAAAAATAGCTAATAAATAATCACAAATTATTAGGCTAAGAGGACTTTTTAAGGCCCACACAATATAGGAACTCCCTATTTCACTATGGATAAGAAACATTCCCCTAGCATGTGCTTGAGATCATCCTGGATGTAGGGTACTAACTACCCTATCAGACATCTCATCTTTTCTATGATCCTTTTACCATCCTGGAGAGGTACTTACTTTGAACATTTTTATTTTACAATTGTCATACTCTGCTATATTAATAATTCTTTCGTATTTTTGTCTCTTCTTTATGTCCTCAGTATATAGTATGATGTGCTGAATGTTAATAAACACTTAGCATATTTTTGTTGAATGTCAATTCAGTGAAATCCTGGCTCCAGTGATGGGAATTCTGTATACTATTTACTTACCATTTACATGACTGTAAGATGATTGTACAAAAATTAGGTCTGTGGGCATGGCTACAGTACTAATACTATTTGTGTGATCTTTTTATTTTTTCTGATACTTTTCCTCCAGGCCATTCCAGTATAATTCTGGCAATAATTTCTCCAATATAACTAATGACTGATCAGAAATAACTATCATTAAGGCGTCTAGGTACTTAGAAGAAAAAGTGATTAAGCCTTAGACATAAGCCATAAAGTGAGGGAGTACTTTAACCTTCTGTCCTCCTTTATCTTCCATTTACATTGATTGTGAATGTCAAGCTATTATAAATATTGGACAAAAGCTAAAGTATATTAATTATAACCAAGGTAACATTCCATAAAATGTTCAATCAGGAGGAAGGGAGTATATGGTATACAGCAAACACAAGGGAATTTAAAATCACATCATAATCAAATGAATAAATATTTGACTGTCTGTGACATGTAGAACCTTTACTCAATGATTTAGACAGAAAATAAATATGATAAACTTATGAAATTTCCCTTCTGTAGATTAACTTACTTTGCCACCATGGAGTTAGAGCCATAATTGATCGCCCAGATTTCCTCTTGAAATGAAATATGTAAATGAAAATGTTGACAAATACTTATTCAACCAAGTATTACTTTCCATTGAATTTGTCTTTAATCACTGCTCTTCATGTTTGAAATTGATGTAAACAACTGGCTGAACATATTTACGATTCAGATCCTTAAACTATGGAAGGTATATCTTGTAGTTCTTTCCATTTCAGGCAAAATAAAACCATGTTGTGAACTGTTTGTAATCTTTCCGCAATTTACAAAAGTACAGGAATTACTAAATAGTTTCTAAAGAGCCCCCACAATCTCAGTGTCTTTCCTCCCAGAAATGTATCATTTTCATACCATGAGATCTTATTGCTTATTTGCATATTTAAATTCTTATTTTAAATAATGATTATGACACTTGGTGTATACAAAACAGGTGCCATTGCAGCCTAATGGATTTAAAGTAGGGATTGTTTTAAACTTAAATCTTTGGTGTATGCTTTTATACGGTTTACTTCATTTTGCAGAGATGGAGGAGATTGATGTATACATCTTTTATTTGAAAATATTTACCACTGTGACAGTATACCACCCAAGGTGGGTTTGAGGAGCAAGAGATGACATTGTTCTGTGAATCTTGATAAAGTTGCAGGAGTACATATATTGAGGACCAGAGCTGAAATATTTAGAACAACAGAGTGATTTTTAGAGTCTATATTCTGTATAGGGGAAGCTAAGAAGAGAGATTACTAGCTGGCAGGAAAGTGAAGGACAATGAACAGTAAAGAACTCAGATCTCAAAGAGGAATTTGACTGATTGGCTAATTGTTCTTTTTTGTGATGTGTGATGTGAATTCAGTTTTCTTCTCTTCGTGAGTTTTACACTTAGTTGCTAGCTTCTTAATAATAATTTATAGGAGTAGATCTTTTGGGAGAATGGACTAAAATGAGGATGATGGTCTTTGGTAGGCACAGAGAAAGTAGATAGGTCCATGGAAATTTCCCAGCCCTACTCTTCATTAATTTTTTTTTCTATTAATCTCATATTTGGATCAGGATAGAAGAAACAGATTGAAAAATGTTTTAAATACTTATGACAATTGTACTATTACATAAATTAGGGTAAGTAGCTTTCCTGTAGGATTCTGGAAATATTTATATATATTATCATTCTTTCAAAAATGTGTGTGTATGTATGTATTATGTTTTCTGGCAAAGTTAATAAATATAGTATAATGGCTAGCTAAGATATAATTAAAATATAAAATATATAGCAACTCAGAGAATTAGATTAAAAGGTAGGCATAATATTAAATATATATTTTAAGAAGCAAAATTTATCTTTGTTTAGAGTACTTTAGGACTCTGGAGAACCCTCAAATCACCAATTACAAAGGACCAAAAAAGAGTTGTGTCTTTTTCCTCCAAAACTTCTTATATTTTTAAATTCTAAACAAATAGGAATAATAAGAAAAAGTCAGGGGAAAATAAAATTGTAAATCTAACCTTTATCTTCTCGTTTGAGACTTCCTTCTAAATAATAATTCCCCAATTTGCTATTTGATGAGAGAGTTAATTTGTTCATGTTTAATGCAATGAGTAATAGAAGGGTGATTGATTTGTCATAGTTATAATCAGTGACATGTGTTAAGTACCTTTATGCACAGTGCTAGGGGGAGTAACATGTAAAGAGAGTGAGGGATAACAAAAATGGGCCATGAGAAACACATGACATATCATATTGCCTTGACTCATGCTCTGGCATTTGCCATGTCATTAGGCATGGGGTTATATACCTGAGTTCTTCAATGGCTGCTGAATTGAAAATGTTAATACAAAAATGTTTTAAAACTATTTATTTCATTAAAATCTTGTAGAAAATAAAAAAGAACATCTGGCTGGAAATCTAAATTTCTGGTCAAGCATTATTTCTCCAGTAATTCAATGTAAGATTCAATACCTCTACGCTAGTACTTCTACAAAAATACTAGGTGCTGCTTCTTACTTCTACTTATTTCTGTCAATCAGGGCAACAACATTGACTCATTAATGAACAAGTGGATTGGGCCAGTGAGGAGTTGGACTTAGCTGGAGCAGGAGAACACATTCAATAGGATAGCAAGAAAAATATTTGATAGGGTTATATACTCTTCTGGGCAGTGGGTAATACAATTCCACTAAAGTGAAGTTCAGTTGAGTGGAAGCAAAATTTTAGAGTCTATTTTGTAGAGTCTAGTAAGCACAAGGCCAGGTGGGGGATGATGATGTAGTCTTCACTTTGGAGGGGACTATCATCTTGGTGGAGAAACCAAGACAATCAAGAATTAGGGTAATAGAAATAAAGTTAGTGACATGCTCTTTAGGATTCAGGTGAGAGATTACTTGATATGACTGTAAGAATGAGAAAAGGCTTCATAGACAAAGTGAGATTTGGGCCTATTCCTGGGGATTTGGTGCTATTATAACAGATAAGAAAGGGCATTTGAAGTAGTTTGGCCATTGAGAGCGAAGCCACAGATGTGTCTTAATGCAAAATGTGTAATTGAATTATCTGAATTAATTACCCAGTAACAGAGTCTTCTGCTCTTATGATAGCATTCAGTGGCAAAATGATTTGAGAGTTGTGGCCTTTGCTACCCATGACAGGAGGGGAAATTTCTGTTTTTGATGCAGATGTGGTGACATTCATAAGTCCCATCTGAGCTGGGTGTCCCACGTGGAAGTGGAATTGTAGAGTATGATTTTGGGGCTTTGCTCAGGAATCATGAACAGCACAGGAATAAAACGCAGATCTGAGGTCTCAGACTGGAAATTTTCCCACACCAGAACATAGCCATGACAATGCTGCTCACCTCAACCCAGGAGCTGCTGGGCAATGCCTGGATTTTTGATAGCTTTCCTGTGGCCACGTCATCATTTTAAGTTTTTGTAACAGTTAAGTGAACTAGTATTTCAGATACTAGATATTCTCTTTCTATTAAGTGCTGTTATCAAATTTTTTCTAGTTATTTTCATAGCTTGATCAACCTCTCATGGCTTCAGTTGTTTTAGTTGTTGCTTTGTTGTTGTTTTGCCTCTAAAATGGAAGTTAGTTTTGGCTTTGGTGTCAGGCTGTTCTGGGTATGCATTTGGCCTCTGTTTCTTAGAGACTATGTGCCTTTTACAAGATATTTAGCTAATTTGATTCTAAGATGTTTATATCTTAAATTAGAATAATAATAGTTTATTTCTAATAAGAAAACTATAATAATCACTTAATACAGTAGTTAAGGACAAACACTCAGGAGCTAACCTCTGGTTTGAATTTCAATTCTATTGCTTAATAAATATGTGGCATGGACAATTTCTTTAACCCCTCTGTCTCAGTTTACTCATTACAAATAGGGCAAATAATGATACAATTTTATATGATTGTCTTAAAGGTTGTATAGATTAATAGTTTCAATATACTTGTAACACTTCCTGGCTTATAATGAAAATCATGAGTGTTTATTTTGCACAAAGTCAAGTATTTAATAAGCATCAATTAGTAGTTAAAGGATTGTTTTCTGAATAAAAAAGATAATATGAGTACAGTGTCTGGTAAATAGTAACATTCAATAAGAGTTAGCTCTGGTATTCTAGAGTAACTTCAAGCTCAAATATTCTCTGAGTCCACAATTTCAGGAATTTTATTAGTAAACAATTACAATTTAAAGTTTTTAAGAAAAGGAATTGACTACACTAATTTGTATCTGATCATAGAATTTTTATTTCTAGAATCTTAAGATGTTGTAAAGAAATATAACAAATCACAAAGAGTTCACAAAAAAATAAATTAACAAAGCCTTCTACAAACTACAAGCTATTATCCTGTTTCAAAGACTAAAATAAAACAAAAAGAAAAACCTAAGGCCTAGATAAATGACTAAATCTAGGAAGACAACTGTGGGAGCATTTATGGGATCAACCCAGGATTCCAGAGAACTCTGAGGTGCCCAGATTAAATCTGGGCCTTAACTATAATAACCACAAAGCAAAAACAGTGCGGGGATCAGGGTAGCTTCTAATGTGGACTTACTCTGTCCTCATCTGCTGCTTTTTCCTGTTGCAATTTCATCAGCTTTCAGATGAGAAAATCAAGAAATGAAAAGTCTTATTGCTAAGGTCATATAATTTATCTACAGTTTATATCTATATTACATCCAGTCCTCACTCCTTTACTGAACCACGCTGTGTCTCTCATCAATCTAGTTCTTTCAGTGTCTATTCCATAATGCTCTTCTATAGCACTGGGCTGGACAACAGTTCTATAAGTTATCCTGTTGGAATTTCTCCCCCTCCTTACCTCCAAAAGTAATATTGGATTTGACTTCAGATTTATCAGATGAAAGTTCACTCCACCTACAAATTTACTATTCTAAAATCAAAAATGACCCTGGATCTCTCTAGATAGTAACTGTATTGCAATCTTCAGTTCATGGAGATGCTATGAAATGGAAGGATTAGTGTTCAACCATTTTTCCAAGATTTTGTTTGATTTTTAAAAACCAGGACAGAGTTCCATGGAGACCTATACACAGCTTAGAAGTCTTTTTTAAATATATAAAATTCGATAAAAATGTTTATTTAAAACCTAATGAGTAAAGCATTGGGGATACGTATATCAGTGTCTACAGAGAAACAGAACCGATGGGATGTCTATCTGTCTTCCTAGAAATGTATTTTGAACAATTGGCTCATGAGATTCTGGAGGCTGACAAGTCTAAAATCTGCAGAGTAAGCTAGTAGCCTGGAGGCCCAGGGATAAGTTGCTGTTTGAGTCTGAAGGCGGTCTTCTTGTAGAATTTCTTTTTGCTCTGAGGAGGTCAGTCTTTTCTATTAAGGTCTTCATCTGTTGAATGAGGCCCATCCGTACAAGGGAGATTGATCTGCTTTACGCAGTCTATTGCCTTAAATGTTAATCTCATTAAAAAAAAGAAAAAAAAACTTCATGGAAACATCTAGAATAATGTTTGATCAAATATCAGGGTACCATGGTTTAGTCAAGTTGACATATAAAATTAACCATCACAAATCCATCTTTTGTGAAATTGGTACTTGTATACATCGTAAACCACACTTAATTTCTAAATAAAGGCAATAACAAGATCATACTTTTGCCTACACAATTGATACAATTGTTCTGTATACAATTAAAAATATCCTTCCTCAAAAGAGGATGTAAAGTCTTTGAAAGTCTTTGCAATGTTTACTTTTTTTGATATTCTCTAACTTAAATACCATGACATGAAGTTAACAACACTTAACTACTAGAACATAAAGCCAATACATCTTATGTTACATGATAAGTGAATGAGAGGGATGAAAATAAAGATATTTGAGAAACAAACAAATTTTCATAACAAAATAAAATAATAAAAATACTCCTCACAATTATAGTTCTCAGTTCTGTACTGGTTACATGGTTGTAACACATTTATAAGGACCATCTTTCATTACCCATTACATATTCTCTTTTTCCTCAGCAAGCACCTCAATGGGCTATGGTTATTTACCTGGCAGAGTGACCCAAACCTTTGTTTTTGAAAGGTCTAGGCCATTAGTAGTCATGCTTGAATTGGGAGGTTATAGTTTTGCATTGAATTTAATCACAGAGCAAGTTAATACTAAGGAATGCCTTAAGAGTCTCCTATATTCCAGACATAGTCTTCCTTATTTCCACTGAAGAGTCCTAGGCCAATTTCTCCTTGATAGCCGAGTTTAATCATCACAGTAACTCCCTTCTCTGCCTGTTGATTCAGAGACATATTGATCTCAAAGTCATCAGGTGGCAATTAACTTCTAGTCCAAAGGAATCATTGTTGTGTCTCCTTGTGGAAGCATTCCTCTCTTTGGAACTAAGACTTTTAGTCAAGCAGAGCATAAGGTCATAAGAACAGGAGGCAAAAAATTTGCTAATGGGTCATGAGTGGTAATAGTGAGTAGTACCACTTCCATTTCCACCACTCAAATTATGGAATCATGAATCCTGGATACGGGGAAACAGCACCATATTTTGGATGCTGATTCAGAGCATATATAGATTTCTGCAGAACCTTGCCCCAGCTCTCCAAGGTACTGTCACCTAGTTGACATTGTAATGGAGACTTCAAAAGGTCATTACACTGTTCTGTCAATCCAGCCGCTTCAGAATTGTTGGGAACATAACAAGACCACTAAATTTCATGATCATGGGCCCATTACCATGCTTTGTTTGTTGTGAAATGAGTTCTTTGATTAGAAACAATGCTGTGTGGAATATCATGACTGTAGATAAGGCATCTGGTAAGTCTGTAGATGGTAGTTTTTGCAGAAGTATTGTGTGCAGGGAAGATAAATCAGTACCCAGAGTAAGTCATTCTTCCAGTAAGAACAAAACACTGCTTCTTCCAAGATGGAAGTAGTCCAGTGTAATCAACCTGTCACCAGGTAGCTGGCTGATCACTCTCGGGAACAGTGCCATATTGGGAACTCAGTGTTTGTTTCTGCTGCTGGCAGATTGAGCTCTCAGCAGTGGCTATAGGTAGGTCGGCCTTGGTGAGGGCAAGGCCATGTTTCTGAGCCTATGCATAATGTGCATTCCTGCTACTATGGCCACTTTGTGAATACATTGGGAAGTGGAAAGAATGGCTGAGAAAAAAGGCCGACTGGTATCCACTGAACATGTTATTCTATCCATCTGCTTATTAAAGTCCTTTTCTGCTAATATCACTCTTTGCTGAGTATTCAGGTGGAACACAAATACCTTCATAATCTTCATTGAGAGAGTTCTATCCACATACCTCATCCCCAGACTTCCTTGTACCAATTTTCCAATCATATTCCTTCCAAGTTCCTGACCAACTTGCCAAACCATAAATAGGTATATAATCACACATATGTCCATTTCTCCTTCCAAGCAGAGTGAAAAACTAGGTGTGCTACTTGATATTCTGCCCACTGAGAGGATATTTTTGCATGATTGTCCTTCAGATATGTGCCAGAAAAGGGTCATAGTGCTGTGACTGTCTACTTTATGTGCCTTCATATCATGCAAAACCTCCTGTATACCAAACCCAAGTCCGTCAACTGACAGTAGGGCACTATGCATGAGGCCATAGGTGGGAGCTGCAAGAGAAAAGGCAATATAACAGGAATGGGGACCACAGTGTTTAGGACACTTCTTAATGTAATTTGCTTGTGTTTTCAGGGCCATTTTAGGCCTGATTATGTGATCATTTGATGATGAAATGCTACTGTGTAACCTAACTTTATGGTTTGGTAGGTCAGACAGACAGTTCATAATGGGTAACTCATGTTGCGTGGTAATTTGGTGGTCTATGGTTACACATACAGTCTGTACTAAGGCTCGGTAGTAGGCTAAAAGCTATTTCACAAAATAAAAGCAGTTATCTGCAGTGAAAGGCAGGAATTTGGTCTGAAATTCCAAAGGTCTGCTCTATGATTAACCTATATGGGCCTGTCAAAGGTTTCAAACAGCATTCCTAGCTGCCACTGACACTTTAAACACCATTAAATTTGCTGGGTCACATGGGCCCATATGCCATAGCAGCTGTATGGCAGCCCAGACCTATTGCAGAGCCTTCTCTTGTTCTAGTAGGTTTTTAGTTCATACTAGAATGAAGTAGCATACCCAGTTATGAATATATTGCTCCCAAATCCAAAGGGCCTACTAGGCAGAGATTCTGGATTTAATATTGTAGCTCAGGAAATTAGAAAGGGCTCTAACAGTTTGGTCAGTTGGCTGACATGTGAACCAAGAGGTGGCCCACAGTAAATTAACTTGAAATGCTGGACCTGCTTTTGTGTGCTGCAGAGAGAGGGATTTGAAGGCTTAGGGAGACTGAGGTGTTAGAGTGGATTTTTTGCTTCAGATCTTCTCAGTCACCCTGGGAAGATCCAGAGGTCACATTTTTCACCACAACTTTGAGAAAAAAATGTGTGGTGGGTACCCTAGCATCCTTGAAGAGCTCTATGATTGCTCTTCTCTCTGAACCAGAAAATACAATGGGAACTGCTGCCACTGAATGGGGAAACTTAAATGCAATGGGAGTAATGGAGTCCTAGAGTGGCAGAGGCTAGGTGGCAGCACTCACTCTCCCAAGGCAAGGGGGCTAGGTGAGTTTGGTTACCATGATGGAAAGCAGAGTCAAGGCAGCAATCACAATAGTTTGACTTGGGTAGATCTATGGCATTGGCTGGTTGATCATGGAATTCCTAGAAGTTAAATGAATGGGAAATCTGCTAACTCTTATTTGATCTGTATAAGTCAAAGACTTCTAGATCAAGTGAACAAAAGTCTGACCTGAATCATAAAAAACAGAGAGTCACAGCTCCTCAATCAATACCCAGACTTGAGGCAGTTTATAGACTTAGGATTGCTTGAATGAAAGGGAGGCCGATTTTCTTGAGGAAGGATCCTGCTATACTACCAAAAATTTACACTGTTAAGTTTTCTCCCACCTTCCTCCAATGGAACCAGTAGCCTTTTACCAGGGTGACTGTGTATTAAAGAAAAGGAAATAATTACACATTTTGGTGACTATTGGACCCTGGCTCTGAATTGGCATTAATTCCGGGAGACCGAAAATGTGGCTGACTAGTCAGAATAGGGGCTGATGGAAGTCAAGTGATCATTGAAGTTTTAGTTTAGATACATCTCACAGTGGGTCCAGTGGGTCCCCAAACGTATCTTGTGGTAATTTTCCCAGTTCCAAAATATGTAATTAGAATAGACATTCTCAGCAATTGGCAGAATTCCTGAATTTGAGTAAGATACTCTTTTTAATCCTCAAAGAACCCATAAACTAAGGAAGGAGACAGACATTTTTCCACTTATATCCAATGGAATATACAATATTTTAAAATATTTTTAATTCTTGAATTCATTATCAAATTTCCTAAAAGTTATTTATATTGTCTTTGAAAAAAGAAGAAATGTTATTTGCAATTTATCGACATTCTTGTCATCATTTAAAGTTTTGTAGAGTTAATGAAGGAGAATTCTAGAATTTTAATTATGATACAATGTAGAAGACACTTGATAGAGAGGTAATTCATTCCCCTCAAAATTATTTAATGACACAGATTGCCTCTTTTCACTGTCAATTATATGGATTTGTTGATTCTCGATTTCTTAGGAGTTTCCTGTCCTATTGTTGTGCCTCAATTTTATCATTGCTATTTTGCAGCTCTGTAATTAGTTTTGCTGGTATTTTTCTTCAACTGAATAGTTAAATGTGATTTGAACTTTATGTGATTAAGTCTAATGGATTGCATTTCCGCTGCCTTCATTTGATTGGCAATGGAGAAAAATAGAAGCAAATGAAATCGATGAAAGAATTCAAACAATCATGTCATATCCTGAAAAAATCTTGAATATCCAAGTCTTTTTAACTTTCTCATTTCTTGGTAGTAGTTCTATCAAGGACTTAAAGTTCATGTCCAAATTTATATTTATATTCTCTTAAACCCAATTAATCAACAGCAAAATTCATATTAATGCCCTGACAAATTCCCATATAATTATTTTTTCTTGTTTTATAAAGATAATCTTTCACTCACAATTAACCAGTATATCTAGTGAATTTAAGTTATTTTTGTAATGTTATCAGAACACACCTGGATACTTTATAAGCTCTAATTTTGCCACACTATCTCAAGTGATTAATTTTTTTTGGTACCAAAGAGTCTCACTTGAGGATCTGTCTTTCAACACTGAAATTCTCTATGTCTCACATGTTCACACAATCAGACATTTTGGGCAATAGCAGAGAGAATATGTGTGTTTAGATGGAACATTTTTATGAAATGTGCAACATTCCTTACAGCAGATTTGTTTGGCTGTCAAAACCTCAATTATAATAAGCTATAACAGAGTTTCCAAAAACCGGAGTACAGAAATTGAAATCTCTGCTGCCCAAGGAATGTCAGTTGTCTGATACTGTGCTTGTATTTACAAGGGAGGCTGCCAGAACCATGCTACAGTTTCCCTTGTAAAGGTAGAGCTTTCACTCTACAATAAAAATATAAAAACATTAGAAATGGCAAAATGTTGGATTCTCTTTTTCATGGTTACACAATTTTATCTCATATTTCCAAAGGATGCCTAAGAAAATGGACCAGACAGATTGTACCCAGTGCTGCCAGAGGGGAAAAAAAAATCTTTAAACCTGGACTGTTGCAATGAGTGCCATCTGAAACAGACCAAAATCTAGAGGATATGTGGAGTACTCTCAAATTGCTTTTGACTCCATGCTGACTGTCTCTTGTTTTGCTGACAAAGTATCATTGGTCTTGATTTTATCCTGATTGGGGAATTTATTACACAGTACTCATGGAGATGGATACAATTGAACTCTTTACTAAGCTCTTTTATTCTGCTAGAGCGCATTTCCTTCGGCAATTGAAATGGACCTTTTTGTTCAGCTAAATTATTATTAGCATCTTTTGAACCTCCAAAAGTATTGTGTGTTATATTGTCTTACTGTTTAGGAGAATTGGATGAGAGGAAGAAAAGACAATGAAAATTTTGAATTTCACTGATTTTACCCCCTGACTTGTGTAGAGAAAAGGGCCTGGGCATTAACATTAGCAGGCATTATGGGATACTAGTTTAAAAGCTTGAAGTTCTGATACCAAATAGTCTCCTTTGTTTGAATTGTTGTTAAACCACTTACTATCCGTATAATTAGGCAAGCTCCTTAACAACTCAAATTTTTGTTTTCTCATCTTTTAGATGAGTCAGGACCTCTTTTGTAAAGTAAGAAAGATTTAATGAGGCAATCCATTTAAGTGGTTTAACACAGTGCTCATCATGTCATAAACCCATGTGAGCAATTTTTTATGCTGTTTGAATTCCTGTTTTAGCAATTACTAGCTGGGTGACCTCACCTAAAATATTTGCTCTCTCACACCTGTTTTCTAATCTTTGAAATGAAGATAATGTTGTTCAACCTGGACAACTATTTTGAGCACTTAGTAGTTAATCAATATAGTTGACTCTCCATACCCTTGGGTTCTACAGGGCCCCCTATCCGACTCGAGCATCCAAGGATTTTGGTAATTTTGGTATCTGTGGGGTTCCTGGAACCAATCCCTCTGTGAATATGCAGGGCTAACTTTATATACTAGTTTACTCCCCTCTTCACTGCCGCTTAAGTAACAAAAATGACAAAACAACAAAACAACAACTATTATTAAATGTCTCCCAAGTGTCAGTCACTATACATCCTAAATAAAGACAGTTGCCTACCATTGTGTTTTTGGTAAAATGATGGCATGAATCAATGACACGGATTCACCATTCTGTCAAATTGCTGGGTCACTACCGCTCTGTGTTAAATAATTTGTAGCTTTTGCTTTAGACTCATGTATAATAATTTACTTGCCTGTCATGAAGAATCAGTTGTTTTCTATTTGGTATCCAGCTTCTGCTAGAAGAAAAAGTAAGATCTGATTTAAAGATTTAACTGAGGTTATGTGTTTTCGGGGGGTTCTTAGGTGAGCCTTCTACCTCTACACAGAGAATTCTTTAGCAGACCCTGGAGGTTTCAGAAAGAATGTCAATATTACATTTCATTGTCTGCCGCACAGCAGAAAAAAATGTGGTCCCCACACCAGGTGTCTAAGTACAATGTACAACATAAAGGTTTCATTTTCTGATGCTGCCTGGGTCCTGACAGCTTTTCACATAGAAAACTATTAAATACTTCTGAATACGTCATTTCTTTCAAGATTTTCAAGTAATAGTTTTAGGAAAATATTACTTTTTTATTTCTTGGCAATAGCTCTGTCAAGGACTTTTGAATGCAAGTCCAAATTTATATCAGATTCTTTTAAAACCCAATTAACCAACAGCATTATGTGTTAAAAGAAGCACATCCTAGTGATTGATTTCTTTGCAGCCTCCATCCTTCTCCAAAACTTTGGGCTGTCTGCAAGGATGGAAAACAATGGATTGATTTAATGTATCTAGGCGCTTGAAACAGAACTTTAATAGGAATGTCGAGAATTGCCATTAGAAAGGATGCTGCCATTTATTTGCTTATTCCCCAAGAGCAGAAAATCTACTGCAGCGATTTGAATAAGTTTCAATAAAGGATAGAAAGGTAGTGGGTTTCATGATCTTCATGTTGGGTCAAAGTAATAATTTTCCAGAGCAATTTATTTTAAAATAACTTTATATTTATGTTATATTTTTTTGACAAAGGAAGATGAAATTTTAGATGACTAATTTTTCCAGCCTTGGCTCTCTTAGTTTTTAAACTTGGAGAAGCTGAATAAAATGAATAAAAATTTGTAATTTGGATTATTAAGGTGCATTCTGAAGTTTTTGCTTTTATTTATTTATTTATTTTTAATTTTTTTTATTTCAGCATATTACAGGAGTGCACATGTTTAGGTAATGTATATTGCTTTTGCCTCACCCAAGTCAGAGCTTCCAGGGTGTTCATCCCCTAGACGGTGCCCATTGCACCCATTAGGTGTGAATATACCTATTCTTTCCTCCCTCCTCTCATCTGCCCAACACTGGATGAATGTTATTACTATATGTGCACTTCAGTGTTGGGCAGTTAATACCAATTTGATGGTGAGTACATGTGGTGCTTGTTTTTCCATTCTTGTGATACTTCACTTAGTAGAATGGGTTCCAGCTCTATCCAGGATAATACAAGAAGTGCTAGATCACAATTATTTTTTTGTGGCTGAGTAGAACTCCATGGTATACAAATAACATATTTTATTAATCCACTCATGTATTGATGGGCACTTGGATTGTTTCCACATCTTTGCAATTGTGAATTATGCTGCTATAAACATTCTAGTGCAGATATCTTTTTTATAGAATGTCTTTTTTTCTATGTTCTCATGTTACACATCGTATAAAGGGCTGATGACTAGAATCTATATAGAACTCAGGAAAATCAGCAAGAAAACATCAAACAACCCTATCAAAAAGTGGGCAAAGGACATAAGCAGAAACTTTTCAAAAGAAGATAGACTAATGGCCAAACATATGAAAAAAATACTCAACATCTCTAATCATCAGGGAAATGCAAATCAAAACCACAATGACATATCACTTATCTCCAGTGAGAATGGCCTTTATCAAAAAGTCCCTGCACAATAAACATTGGCATTGGTGTGGATGCAGAGAGATAGGAACACTCATATATTGCTGGTGGGACTGCAAACTAGTACAACCTCTCTGGAAAATAATATGGAGATACCTCAAAGAGCTACAAGTAGAACTAACATTTGATCCGGCAATCCCATTACGGGGCATCTGCTTTTATTTTTAGCTGCAGTACACTGGTTGCTATTATCATTAATTTGCTTGAAAATGGAATTATTCATTTACTATAAAATATGAGTTATTTAAAAGGAAATGTAATATAGTAGTTATAACATTCAGTTCAGAGTTGGTAAACCTGGTCCTTACTATTTTGCAAATTTAGAGAGATCATTTAATCCTCTGGGAGCCTGTATCTTTTTCTTACAAATGAAATAATTTAAATAGATGGTCTCTTTGTCTCTTTAAGTTCTAAAATTCTAAAAATCTGTCCATCTCATTGTCTCTTTGAAGGTATAACTTAAAGCTTATAAATGACTCTCACATGACCTAATGATCTGTCATAACTTTGCAGACTATATTTTTATTTATGTATCTTTTTTATCACTTTCATTGTGGTCTTGGGGTAGTCATTTACCTTCCACAGGTTAACATCTAAATATAAAAATTAGAAATTTTCACATTTTTAGTGTTTTCTGTTTCTCATCTATATTTATTAAAATCATACAAAATATAAGGTGTGTGGTTCTCAGTATAGTAGGAGATACATACAAGATATAAAAGATATGATGCTTACTCTTGAGAAAGTTTTTGACTTCTATTGAATGAGACCATGGTCTTCATGAAACCACTAAAATTAGGTGTAAAATGTGTGCTTATGTTCATTTTTTAAAGAAAAGAATCCATAGCTTTCATAATAGTATTAAATACTACATAGTGAATAAACTTGGATGTTCAATTGTTAGAAATCTACTGCAATGATTCTTAAAATTTGATGAGTGATGAGGAGGTGGTCGTCTGACACATTTTCAGATGGTTCAAGAAATGAATCGATTTTCCTAGTGACCCTAAGATGATAGTTTCCCTTTTCATTTCTGTTTACTAATATATGTATAGTAAAGTTTTCTAGAAGCTCCATGATATATATATATATATATATATTATCGTAACAGATTAAAGGTAGAGGCAGATATGAGAATCCAATTATCTTCTGTGGAGCCAGATATTAAGGGTATTTTAAATGTAAATGTCACTCTTCTCACTAATTATTTTTTAATTTTGGAAAATGTAATTATTTTTCCAAAAAAGATATTTATGTGAACATGTGCTAACTTCATTTTTGTTATTTTGAAATGAATATTTTAATAATTTCTGATTTTAAATTCTAATATGCTAAATATCAACAGATAAAATCCATATAAACAAAAGTTCTTTGGAGTCCTTAATAAATTTAAGAGTGTCAATGGGATCCTGAGATTAAAATGTTTGAGAAATGCTGATCTAGTGCATTTATTAAGGTAGGATAACCTGTAGTGGTAAACAGGACTGCCTTGCTATTAACTTTACCCAAAGAGTTATATCTCTCTCTTACCTAATTTCCTAAGTGGATGTTCAGTTTAGCAGGATAATTCCCGGACACATGGTAATTCAGAGACTCAGGCAATGGTGTGGCTTTGTCCTATTCAACATGTGACTTTCATATTTGTTCTAGAAGACACTGGCCTCCCAGTTCCCTGGAAAAGGGAATGAGCATGGAGGAGCAGAGATGGGAAATTGTTATTAGCCTGACCCAGAAGTCTCACTCATCATATTCACTTACATCCCATTGCCTAGAACTGAGTCTCTTGGCCAAATCCAACAGAATTGAAGGCTTAGAGGAGTTTGAGGTTGCTGTGAGCTAGGCTAACGCCATGGCACTCACTCTAGCCAGGGCAACAGAGTGGGACTCTGTCTCAAAAAAAAAACAAAAAGAAAGGCAGCCCAGATCTGTGTCCAGGAAGAAACAAAAACTAATCTTCAGAAACAGCTAGCAGTCTCTATTATACCTCAATTTTAATCTAGGTTTGCCCTCTACCAGCTAGATAAACATAGGTAATATTAATACATAGTTATTAATTTTTATTTTCTTCCTATGTAAGTGGGTATAATAAACTTTGAACTTCAGAAGATTTTTCTGAGAGAGCAGGAACAAAAGTAGCTAAAGAGTAGGTAACTACAAATTTATCAAACAATTATCTATAAGATTTTTAAAAATGTCTATGACCCAAAGAGTGTTAAATCAGTCTCCTGGTGGAATTTAACATTTACAAATAGATATAAAACCTGTTGTAAAAATAACCACAATGTATGGTCATGTGTGCTATGGGTGATAAAGGTTATGTAACTCTTCTGGGACATGTAGAGGATGGAACAGTTTTTAGTTAGTGCTTTCATGGAAGCACTTGAGTTGTAAATTCTTGAAAGGTGTTCCCAAAATATCTAATTGATATTTCTTTGCTCCAGGCCTCCATCATCCCCTCAAGATACCCTTCTTGTGGCACTTACCTGATTCTCTTGTAATGGTGAATTTTCTTATCTGCTTCACTCATTTGCGTTTAGCTCCTAATCCTGGAGCAGCATCCCTTCCTGATTCTACTTTGTCATGCCTTGCATCTAACATGTTGTGTTTGTGGCCCATTGTAAGCCCTTGGGTAGATAGCTACTGAACAGATCCCATTTAGTTTCAATAAAAGCAATTGCATGAAAGGCAAAGGTGGGAGTTAAGAGTTTGTGCTAAAAGAACATTTGTGAACTTAAAAGTGTAGTGTGGTAGGAAATTAATGTGTGGCCATCACACAGGCATCAGGAAGCATAAAATAGATTATGTTAGCAAGAGTCATCACTGTGAAAGTTGACACAACCAACCCAGGATATAAAAATGAGAAAGGAAGATAAAATGATACACGTCCTGAAATCATTAAAAGAACCTAGTGACAGGACAGAAATGCAGAGAGTCTGATATAAGATGGCATGATTCTTAAGGGATGGGAAGTTATCAAGCAATGGTGATGGCATAGTGGTCTGAACGTGGCAACTCTAATATTTGCTGAATGAACAAATGGTGGGTAGAGGTATAGACGATAAAACTTCACCTTTCATTTTATTTTATGACCCTCAAGGACAATGGTGTTAGAAGAAAATCAATTTTAACTTAAGATGAACAGATTAAAAGAATGCTTACTTAACAGTTAAAAATTTTGGAGGGGTTTATCCCAAATAAAACACAAATTCCACAGAACACAGTAGGTTCCAAAGTTTGGAACATAACGATAGAATTGAATTGAGGAAAAACAGACTGGTCCAGATTGAGAAAGTATTTCTAGAGGATATAACAAAGAGTTTTTTATAGAATGAAATTGTAGAAACTGTTTGAGATATCCATATTAGGGGGATGGATAAAGTCATTTTATTAAGTGTTCATAGCATTAAATACATCCAGTTTTCTCATTGGAATATGGGTATGATGTTAAAGTTTCTGTTTTAAATTTTTATTTTTAATTATTATGAGTGTATAATACTTATATATATTTATAGGGTACATGCGATGTTTTGATACAGGAATACAATGTGTATTAATCAAATCAGGGTAATTGAGGTATCCATCACCTCCAGCATTTATCATTTCTTTGTGTTAGGAACATTTCAATTCCACTCTTTTAGTTATTTTCAAGTATACATAACTTAATGTTGACTATAGTCACTTTGTTGTGCTATCAAATATTGTGCATTCTATCTAACTATATTTTTGTACCCATTAAACATTCCCATTTTATCTTCCATCCTAGGTACCCTTCCCAGCCTCTGCTTTCCATCTTTCTATTCTTTGTCTCCATTTGATCAAGTATTTTTAATATTTAGTTCCCTCATATGAGTGAGAACAGGAAAGATTTGTCTTTCTGTGCTTGGCTTATTTCAGTTAATATGATGTACTCCAGTTCCACCCATGTATGCCAGGAATTCATTCCTTTTTATAGTTACATAATATTCTATTGTGTATATGTACGACAATTTCTTTATCCATTCATCTGTTGGGGATACTTAGACTGGATGCTTAGGTTGGATGGATGGATACTTAGGTTGATTCCAAATCTTGACTATTGTGAATAATGTTTCAATAAACATGAGAGTGCAGATATCTTTTCAATATACTGATTTCCTTTCTTTGTATATATACCTAGAAATGGGATTGCTGGGTCATAAGGTAGTTTTATTTTCAGTTTTTTGAGGAACCTCCATACCATTCTTTATAGTGGTTGCGATAATTTACAACCCCGTCAACAGTATATGAGGGCTCTCCTTTTTCCACTTCCTTGCCAGCATTTGTTACTGCCTGTGTTTTTGATAAAAGCCATTGTAACTGAGGTGGGTATCTTCATTGCTAAGTTACTATTGATGTACCCTTTAAGTTTAAGAAGAACATAGTTTCTTTACAAGTTTCCTGTTCAATAGGTAATCTTTAGCTAATGTTTATGTAACTACTCTATCACTTTTAGTAAAATTTTGCTATTTAAATAAATAAATGAGCATATAATGCTCTCAGAAGTACAGTAAAAGTGAATTAGGAGATTTTTATTATATAAAGTTGAAGTGTTTTGTAATATCGTATGGGCATGGCATGATCAAACGTGTTTGTGGGTGTATTTGTACTTGTAATTGAGTATCAGTAATTCAAATACAAACATGGCTTATATTTGAATTGCTTTTTTTCTCTTAAGTACTGTTATTCAAATTCATATTGAATGTTTACTATGAGGCATATTTTATACTAGGTTCTAAAGGTATGTAGGTAAATATGACAAAGATCACGCCTTTGAAAATTGTTATGTTTGGTAAGGGAAATAAGCATGTAATGAGTGAATACATTAATATAACTTGTGATGTGAGCAACAGAGAAGAAATATTATATTAAGAGGAAGAAGTAGTACATTAACCTTCTGGAAGAGAGCAAGGAAAGCTTCACAGGGTAATATTACAGCACACTTGGAAGTCTGAGTGTCAACTACAGGTTGAAGCCATTCAGAATGAGCAAGCTGTATGTGAGAAGACATGGGAGCATGAAATGGCATGCTGTGTTCTGGATCCTGCAGGGAATTTGTTATTTCTGAGGGATAAGTGTGAGGAGAAGAGCACGTGTTTACTCAATACATTAGGTAAAACCAGAAAGACTTTTCATGCTCTGCACAGAAATGTGGGCTCCTTTTACAGGTATATGGAGCATAGTAAGTAAGCAACTGTTTATTGGATGAAAAAGGCATAATTAAAGGATTTTCAATAAGAAAGGTTCAATCATCATGTCTTCAATAAAGAGGGAGGTTTGAGAGACAGCAATAAGAAATCGATGGCAATCAGCCTGATGCTTGATGATTTGAAACTAAACCACAGGGTCAGGGAAAGAAGAAACAGGCCCAGTTCTGAGCAGAGTAAGTAGGTCATTAAATATGAAATGTCCAATTTCTAATCAAAAGTGTAGTTTATTATATGCCAAACAAGAAGCAATAGAATTAATCAAAGTATGCACCTAAACTGTCAACACAGTTTTGCCATCTTAACATTGCGTGCTTATGCCAGCAGCGAAGAAGCCTGGAGAGCAAGTGGCAATAAAATTGCGAAAGCCATTTTCCACAGCTTGCTGAGAATTGAATATTTTTCCTTGCAAAAAGTGGCCCAAAGCCTGGAAGAAGTGGTAGTCAATTGGTGCAAGGTCTGGTGGATACGGCAGATGACAGATACTTTCCAAGTCCAGCCTTTGTAGTTTGAGCAGTGTTGTTTGTGCAACATGTGGTTGAGCATTGTCTTGAAAGAGGATTGTCCTGTCTCTGTTGACCAATCTCAGCTGCTTAATCTCAAGCATCCTCATCATTGCTTCCAGTTGGTTGCAGAAGACATCTGTTGTAATCAATTGACCAGGTTTCATGAAGCTATAGTGGATAGTATCCTCTCTGGAGCACCAGAGAGACACCATTAGCTTTTTTGGATGAATATTCATTCGGTTTTGGACTGTGTTTCAGCACTTCATCTTTATCCAACCATTGTGCCGAAGACTTGCAATTGTCAAAAAGAATCCATTTTTCATCACACATAATAATACGGTGTAGAAGTGGTTAGCCTTTGTGTCATGACAGCAAAGAAAGGCAAGCTTTGAAATGATTTCTCATCTGATGCTCATTTAATTCATGCAGAACCCATCTATCCAGCTTCTTCACCTTGCCAATTTGTTTCAAATGGTCCAATATTGTTGTAATAGTAATGTCAAACCTTGCCACTAATTTACACATAGGTTGAGATGGATTTGCTTCCACTACAGCTTTCAGCTCATCATTGTTCACGTTGGTCTCAGGTTGCCCGCGTGGCTCATTTTCAAGATTAAAATGACCAGAAAAGAACTTCTCAAACCATCAACCTACTGTGTTGGTTGGTGACGTGGTTATTAGCCACGTCCTTCCCAAATGCTTCATTGTTATTTAGAGCTGTCTGCATAGCATTGGCTCCATGATGAAATTCATATTAGTAAATAACACAAATTTTTGACTTATCCATTGTTTCACAAAAATTGCTCTAAAAATTTTTTGAAAGATAATCATAAGCAAAACATGCATTTGAAAGACTGAGGATGTACCTTCACAATAAAATAAAACTGGAAGTGTCAAAGGGAAATGTCAGAGATATCAACTGTCAAACTTAGTACTTAAGGAAATCAGGCACTTCATATTTAATAACCTAATAAAATATGATAAAGATTTTTGATGATATGAAGATGAATATGGCAATGATAGAGGTAGTGATTTTGAAAGCTTTTTAAAAGCAAATATGTTTTGCTAACATCAAACATTAGTAATTTTCATGTAGGAACTGCACAAGAATGTACACTGTGCTGGAAGGAACAGGAATGTTGTTCTTGCATTTCCATTAAAAAATAAACTAAATTCTCTATAGGTAGATAGTTGTTTCTAAATATAAAGGACTTTTTAAGAAGTTAGCTTCATGATGTCACTATTCCCATGTATTTTTAATTTCTCATAAAGGGACATCTTGGCATTTTTCACTAATTAAGACATGATAGCAAATCCTTTAGTGGTTCCTGGTATATTTAGGCTAAGAACACTAGCAGTGAATTGGACTCTAGCAGGACATCAAATAAAGACATTTCATACTAAAGTGCCTACAGCTGACAGCCTTCTTGTTGCCTGGAGAGTAGTTAGTATTATTGCTTCCTTAAGGAGCCAGGGAAACTAGGCAAGTTAATTCCCCCAGATAATTTCCTTGAATATTAGCCTCAGTGATGCAATGCAATCAGTTACACCTGATAAAGCTGATCATTGACTTATTATTCTTTTGGGGTACTTAAAATATCAAGTCTTTTTGTGACAACTATTGGCACAATATGTCTGCCTTTAAAATAGGTTCTCTATTTTAGGCCCTTGGTTTTCTTTTATACCACTCTGGGGACTTACCCTCCTGATAAAACCCAGTTGCATCTGTCAGCTTGCCTCTCCTGGCTTGCTCAGGTGTCTGACCTGTGACCCACATAACACCTTGGAGGGTCATTGAGGAAATGAAATTTTATTATCTTAGGTCAATTGGAACTCTACTTTTTTAAATGTATATACTTCTATACTTCAGATTTTCCCCCAAAATACATATTTATGTAATACTTGTATAAGTAAAAAGCTAACAGGTCATTTTAATTAAATAAGATAGTTTATGAGAAAAGACATTGTAAAATTGCAAGTGCTAATCAAATGTAAGTGGGTATCAATGATGAGTTGATAAATATAGAAGAATTTACTATTTACCTAAATATTTTTCTCTTGTGTGACTCGTTATATTGGTAGGTGATATTTATTTTTGTGCTAATGCCATAAAAAGTACAGAAAACATAGTATCACAGTGAATATTAATAAAAAGGATAAATATAATGATAGTCTAAAAAAGGCTATCAAAATGCCAGAAAATTCCAGAACTTTCAAAATTATATTCCTATAGATGAAATGAAATGTTTTCAATGGGAATTTAAGCCCAGGAAATCAGCCTGCTGAAACTTCCTTGCTCTCAACTGCTTTATTATATTGCTTCCAGTATTTTGAGGGCCTGGGATCATCAGAGCTCCTTTTTCAGGTTCCTATTTATTTATTTATTTTTATATCAAACATATGTCAAGTACCAGACATGTGCTAGGATTCATGTGCATTGAGGATAACAACCAGGCCTTGCTTTTGAGGAGCTAGGGGCTTAGCAAGGGAATACAGTCAAGCAAAGCAAAGATTGCAATTCAGCAGGATCCAAGATGCACAGGGTATTGGATAATCACAGACCAGGAACGCACCTACTCTCAGCTCATTAAATCATGTTTAATAGTCAGAATTTAGAATCATGGAGGAGGTGAAGAAGCAGGCTGAAAGGAAAGAAAATGCATCCATTGGGGAAATATATTTTTCTAAAAAAGCACAAAAGAACCATGAATTCAATAATGAATTTGAAATGAAGTAAAGTAAGCAATACTTACAGAGGAAGCCAGGCTCATGTAACATATAATAAACCAATATATAGCATTCTTATGTAAAATACATCTATTTTGGGTAGAAACACTCAGCCCAAGTCTGTTAAACAAGCATTACTGCATGCATATTCTCTCCCTTTGGATCTTTAAAAGTTGAGTAAATTTCATTCTTCGCATAATTCTGAAAGCTTTTCCTCCCAAGAATCATTTTCCCTCAACTTTCACAATATAACTGTACCTTTCCTAAGTCATTACCATGTCTGGAAAGGTTTTATTAATGACCCACCCTTATTTGTCTGTAGTCAGTGACAATCTAAGCAAGCAAATTATCTTGTGCTTACAAGTTCAGGCCAAAATGAAATCAGCTACAGAGTGAAAAGATCAACATACAGAAGGCCTAAAGTAAAGTTCACAAACCACAATTCTTTTTATATGATGTTTTTTCAAGTTCTCTATGGGAAATTTCTGGACAGTAATTGTATTTTTTCTGGGCAAAATCTTTCTCTTGTTTTCCTTTTATTTAAATATAGGGAAAACGCGGAAGTAATTTTGAAAATTAGAAATAATTTGACATAACTTAGATAAATATCAGAAAATAATCAATGGCTGATGTAATGAACAACAATTGTGTGTGTGTGTTTGTATGTGTAAGACTGGGGTAAAAAGAAATGGGAATAAAAGGAAAACTAAAACCTTCATTTATGACAAAGATTTATACTGCCTAGTGAAGACTGAAGCGTAGAATTCTGAAAAGATCTAGGTCAATGTGTGTGCTAATGTAATGGGAAAAGTTTTTTTAATAAGGTGGAGGTTTTGGAGTCTGCACAGAAAATTTGTAAAAGAGTTTGAAAATTCAGGCTGAGTTTTCCAACAGTTCTATAACAAACGTTTTTTTAAAGTGGAAAAGAAAATTGAAATTTATCATCCTGTCACAAGGCTAGGGTAACTGCTTTTGGTCTTGTTTGAATCCACTAAACCCATTCTCAGGCAAAAACAACATTTAAGGGGCAACAGGGAGAGGGACTGAAAGTTGGCTAGACAAGGGCTTTATATATCTAAGTCCATTCTTTATGGGATTTAAAAATGAAGATAGTTTATAAGCAAGACAGTTGTACAACAGTAACCAGAACCTGGAAGATTGTAGTGAACTGGAAAAGTAAGCTGGAATCCAGTTTTAAAAATGCACAGCAAAAAATATGAAAGCTGAATGTAGCCAACCATGTAGAGTGTCTTTGTCTGTTGTCAGGCAGGGAAAGCGAACCTGTATGACTCCCTTCACTCAGATACTAGTATTTTTTAGACATTGGATATCCTGGGGACCCAAAAAATTTAGACAGAGAAGGGTTATCTGCACAGCTTGTTACCACCATTGGTGAAAGCTTTGAGCGAGATAGGGTACTCAACGCTGACCCAACTCAAAGTACTCCTGTCTTAGTCTGCTTGGGTTGCCATAACAAAATACCACAGACTTCATGGCTTAAACAACAAAAAGTTTATTTTTCTCAGTTCTAGAGGCTGGGAAGTTCAAGATCAAGGTACCAGCAAGGTAGGTTTCATTTTGAAACCTCTTGTTTTTTCTTGTAGGTGGCTGCCATCTTGTGCTCACATGACCTCTTCTTTGTGCACACTGGGGAAGAGAAAAAGCAAGTTCTCTGGTGTCTCTTCCTGTAAGGGCACTAATTCCATCATAAGTTCCTGACCCTCATGGGCTCGTCTAACCCAAATTACCTCCCAAAGTCTTCATCTCTAAATATCATCATGCTGAGGGTTAGAACTTCAACATAAGAATTTTGGAGTGACACAAACATTCAGTCCATAACAGCTTCCTCTCTTAGATACTCCTTTCCTTTTGAAAAGGAACTTTTCAAAGTAAGCCTCTGTTAGAGTTGCCTGGTAAAATCCAGAATGCCCAGTGTAATCTGAGTATCAAATAAATAACCAATAATGTTTTAGTATAAATAATACCCCATGAAACATTTGTAACAAATTTATACTAAAAAAAAAAATTGTTGGCTGTTTATCTGAAATCAGAATCCAACTGGGCAGCCTGTATTTTTGTTTGCTCAATCTGGCAGCCCTAGCCCTTCATTTGTGGGTCAAAGGCTTTTGCTGTCCTCAGCAACCAAACAGTCATTCTAAATCAAGAGAGGCTAAGATGAACTGTCCCCAACATCTAGGATCAGTCCAGATTTATGCATTGCTATTTCAATATCATAATGATTTGCGTGTCCCAGAGACAGCAATTTTTCAGTTTCAGGTATTAACTATGTCTATTATTTCCTGTATCACTTAGTCATTGGAATTCTGGAGGGATTTGCTTTAAGTACACCTAACTGAAAGGCATGTCAAGCTCACTTTTCTCTAATAAACTTGAAGTGACTTAGAAGAAGGGCAGACCTGGTCTTTGTTCAGACTCTCTTACTCTGATAACGGCACTGACAGTGCGTGCTGCAGATGGGAGATTCAGCCAGCTTTCTTCATTTTTCTAGGAGAGGGCTCTGAGATAAGGAAAGAATATTTCGAATCAGAGAACTGGAATTTAGGTTCAGATCCTACTGATGTTCACCTGCATGGACTTGGGAGAGTTATCCACTTCCTATCACTGGGATAACAACAAACCCACCACCACCCACCACCATAGATTTTGTTAAGGGGGTAATAACAACCACAAACATCCTGATATAAACTATAATGCTATGTGTCAAGCTCAACACATGTAAGTTACAAAATGTTATAAATTAATATATTTAACATTCAACATACACTATGGAGGTGGATACTATTGTTATCTATATTTTACACATTTGAAAATAATGGTATAGGGCAGTTAAGTGGCATTGAAAGGATTGTATAATGTACATTATTATTTTTATCATCATCACAATCATCATCATCATTATTTTAGTGTTTAGCAAAGGAGAACAAACAAGGCCATGATCATTTATTTAAAAATTCAATTTGTCTCAGAAAACACTGTTGGCTTACTGTTAATAATTTAGAACTTCTAATCATTTTGGTTAAAAAAAATAGATTGAGTCCTGTCTAATGTGAGCATGGCTTAATTGTCACATTCTGTCAGTTACTTTGTCACAACGTAAGGTGATTTTAGTTTCAGGGAATTTCAGTACAACAAGTTTTTATTAAGTCATTGGCATGTGAGAGTCATCTGAAGCCTATAAGAGAACATATTAAGTGAGAAGAATATGAGCGAAAAAGAAAGTTGACATTAAATTTATAGAGTCAGAGAGTCTTCTACTTTATTGTTTCTTCTCAACTGTTGAAACATATTGCACATTTTGAGATTTCATACTTTCCCTTTTATGTGTGACAAAGCTATTCATTATTGTCTGAGACTCCAGTGAAAAACTAATATTATTCCCAAAGATTTTGGCACTGACATTTTAGAAGTCAAATTTTATATTGGCTAAAATATAAAATATGATAACTTTTAGTCATGCCAGACAATCTACTTTCAACTGACAGCATTTAATAAAATTCTGTAGCAAATTGCAGTTAAGTCAATAAATAAATGTGAATCATAGAATCATCCAATCCCAAGTTAAAAAATGGATTTTAAAGGTCATCCCTTCTACATCCACTTATTTATTTTTTGGAGTCGCAGTGATACTTTCAGCTAGTGTATAATATATGTGATTAGTAATACAGTATCTTATTCCCTTAACTTAGAGTTTGTAAAAGAAAGAAAATAACAGTGATAATTCTGGAATATCTGCTATGAAAATGCATTAAAGAACTTACTCTATTCCCACAAAAGCCCTATGAGCTGGTTATTACTCTTTTTGCAACACACACACACACACACACACACACACACACACACACACATACATATCAGGCAGCCGAACTGGGAGTTTGTCACTTGCTCAGATTCACTGTTGGTAAGTATTGGAGGGAGAATATGAAATTTCTCAGATCTGTCTGATCCAAAGGCCTGGACCCTGTTCATTGTAGCATATTGCCTTTCTGGAGTGGGTGGGGTCGTTGGGTGCGTGAGGGGAAGGGTTAATTGTTTCATTCTAGTGAGGGGGTCCAGGAGATATGTTATTTCTGCACAGATTCTAGTGTATATATATTATACATATACAAGCATCACTCACTCAACCCTTATTGGGATGAAGCAGAGAGGAGGGAAGGTTGTTTTTTTTTTTCAAATTCTGTTCTTTCTCAATAAATACTCTGAGTTGTTCTGAATCCTACTTCAACAACAAAGAACTGTTGGTGACTCCTAAGGTGGTAATTCTGGTGGTCTGAAGGCTGTAGCTTCCTAAGCTTTTCTACAACCATCTGAAAAGAATTTTGAGAATAGCAGGTAGCAGAATTAAAACTCCCAGCTAATGGTAATATGAAAGTGAAAGCTACAGGGAAAGCTTTAGCAGATGATGCCATATGCTAAAGACCTAGGAATGAGAGAGAGAGAAAGAGAGAGAGGTGAATTTTATTAGAGAAGCCATTCTATTCAATATTTGTTGAGTTCTTATCATTTGTAAAATATCGAGCTGAGCTTTGTAAGATAAATATATGAATGCCAAGATGAATAAGGCATTTTATTGCCCTCAAGGGTATAATCTCCTTTCACATAAGGAAAGCCTTTTGTTTAGTACTTTTTCTAGCAAATAGTATGATGCCATTCACTATATAGTGAGTTCATACTTGTTCAGAAGTCGGATTTGACTCTGTGTGTGATATAGTTCACCATCTATAAGCCACTCAAAATTCCTAAAATATGTTTTTCTAATCTTTAAAACAAGAACCTACACTGTCTAATTTAGAATATTTATGATTTTGTGGTTTAAAATTAGATCAATGAAAAAATCTAGCAGAAAACTATTAGAAACTATAGTATTGCATAGAACTTAAGTAATCATTTGCTGCTACTACTGTATTTGGCTAAGCTCAGACTTCCTTAATCTTATTTCAATGATGTCACACTTCCTATCAAATTGGATGTAGATACCTATACAAAAATATGAATGACTAAATATTTTCACTTATTGTATTTGAAAGTTTTCTCAGTTAGTATGTTTTCAGTGAGAACAGCAGAAATATAAATTACAAATCACATTTAGAAATGGATTTTATTTTTGTTAAATAGTCTCTGTCCTGACAATTCAGGTGTAACTTAGTGAGTCTTCAATTGTGAAATTCAGGTCACTTCCTCCTTGACACAAATTATTTTCCAACTACTTTTTATAAGTTGATGCCTTTTATTCAGGGTTTGGTCAGTACTCTAAAACCCATACAAATGGAGAATTACGTATTTTCATTAACAGTCTCTAATCCAATTTTCAACTTTTAAAAATATGCCTTTGTATGCAGAAGTCATTCTCCAGTGATATAAATAAACATGTTAAATTAACAGATATTATGAATACATTTCTTGATTTCGTAAAAAGCTTTGCATAATGACTCAAAGGCATAGTCTTCTACTAACAGCTGGAAGAGCAAGGCTGCCTTGCCCTTTCTATAGTATTCTGGGGAATCAGAGATTTTGCTAGAAAATAAAAATGTAAATATTTAATAAATTTCCTTTTTAATTGGGGTGAAATTGTAGGATAGGTGAGTAAAATGTTGAAAAACACATGGAAGAACTGATTAAATGTATCAATCAATTATGGCCTCAATTAACTTACTCATAAGGTGCCTTTTTTCTTTACTCCAGAGAAAAAATAAGCAACACTTTGGGTAAAGTCATTAAAAGGTGAGTAGCAAGCAGTTTTTAATTATACAGCATTTGTACATCTGTGAATAATTGCCTGGCAGTTGCTACCTGCCCGACAGTGATTGACAGAAAACTATCTGTTCCAGGTTAAAGGCACATCTTAAATTTGAGTAAAGGATACAAGAACTTCACCAGTATGAAGACAGTGACAGAGAGCAAGAAGTTCACCAGCACTCACAGTGGAAAGGCAAGGTTCCCTGGCCTCCAAGTCCTTGGGGTGCCAGTTGCCAATGCCAGCCCCTGAGTAGAATTAAGATCCCTTAGGTTCTTTTTAGATGTGTCTTTAATTGTTCTTATAGAGAGTTTATGCCCTGTTAGGTCATTCCAACTGATTTTTCTACCTGCTTGTCTAATAGGTGGAAGGTATTGGCCCCAAGCTCAGAATATTCTTGAATATTGACAATGTTTGAATCAAATATTAATTTCCTTTGCATAAAGTAACCGTAGTGAACCAGCTTCAGTCCTTTGTGTCTAAGTGTGTTGGACCGTAAGAAAACTACTTTAGGTTTTGTAGTCTATTGCGAAAAACACCTTATGCCTTTTAGTCTATTTAAAAAAGTAGTAAGATGGCAAAATTATGATATATTTTCCTATGAAAAGCATACTCCAGGGTCAGAGGCAGCTGCAGATAAAGCTAGAGAGATCTTGGGTAGCATTAAGTATTAATATTTATCTAGGGATTGCACACTGAGCCCCCTGGACCTGCAGACATACATTATTTAGCTAGAATGGTGTTTTACCTTTTTAAATTGAATTTGAACATCTTTGGTTAAAGCATCACTACTGTTTGCAACAATTCTCAAAACTTCCAATTTGTTGCTTTTTCCTTGGCCCAATTCACATCCACTGTAGGTATTTGTCTGTGTTCATGGTTTAATACTGTGAGCCCTAGTAAGATTTTCTTTACAGAGCCTGAGATATCTGCATATGTAGGAAAAAGTAGTAAGGTTAAGAGTTATACCACTGGAGTCAGAGTCTTAGGAAAACAACCAGCAACCAGCCCCACAGCTGGGAAAACATCAGTAAGCTATAGAGAGGACTGATGGTAGAGTTCAGAAACCCATCCTGAAAGACAGGTCATGAAAATGATAAATCTAGGCCCTAAGGACTGGATAACTGAGCCTAAAACCTTGGCCAAGTGTGGCAACAGGTGTAAAAAATAGATCAAGAAGACTAGGGGCTTCTCCTATATTCCGTCCTCAGATGAAGAATATGTTGTAAGAACCTGGCCAGCGCTGGTTCTCCAGGCAGATGTTTGTAACTCTTCATCAATGCAATTTTTTCTTTTTTCGTTTTCTATTTTTTTTCTATCCAGGTAACAGGAATCAAGGACATTTTTAGATAGAAGGGCAAAAGCTCTAATAACATTTTCTGCACTTAACCATATTTTTCACTTACCTGTTCTGTCTTTACTTATGACTTCTACCTTTTTGATCTTGACTCTCTTTAACACTTTTATTAAAAATAGCTTTCCAATTTCTGCCGCTGAGCGTATTCATGGATCTCCAGAATTAATTATTATTGTGCTCAGCCATGTTGCCCCTTGAGCCTAGAATGCCTAAAGCAGGTTACCTACATCTACTTTCTCCAAAAAACACAGAGTACAACGTTCTTTACAACATTTCATTTCATGAAGTAGGTATTATTCTATCTATTTTACATATGATGGGATTGAATCTCAGAGAACTGAAATCATTAATTAGCCCAAGGTGTAACATACCTCCTAATTTCAACTCTCATTTTCTGGTCCCAAATTTGTGACCTTTCTTATGCACTGCCTGCTAATTCTGTGCAATATTTTCAAGGCCAAATTAATAATTATCTACTCCTGAAGTAGTGAATTTGTCTATCAATTATATACTGAAAATGATCGCACTTATCATTTTCAATATCTGAGTTACTGCATTCTGCATCCTCCATTAAATTGTGAAACACTTGAAGACAACAATTAATATTTACTCAATTTAGTATCTTTCATACCAGGTAAAGTCCTGGTTCATAGGAGGGACTTAATTACTCTTTAGATGACAAATGAAAAATTGTTTAGTAAGTTTATATATTTGGTAAGTACAATCAACAAAGGGAATCTGACCTTGAGAAGCATGCCTCATTTGACTTCTATCAGGCACAGGTTACCCATGTTTGTTACTTTTTTTTCTCCTGGGATCAAAAGGTGTAAATGATTTAACCAATCTAGACAGAAGTAATAAGCAAAGCTGCAATCAGAATTTGGACTGTCTGATTGCATATCTTGTGAAGTATGCAATGCAGGTAACAACAAGGATACAATCAAAGCATATGTAAATAATAAATACTCATTATCATTTTCCTACTTTACTTGCTCTAAATATACTTTATATTGCTCTAAATCAATGGTACCACCATGTTTAATATTTGCTTAAGCAAGCACTAATTTTTTTAAAAAGCTATTTCTATACTAAAATATTTTAGCTCAATAATCATTTACAGCTTTTCTTTCATTTGTTAAAATGTGGAGTGCATTATTTTTTTTTAATTTCTGACTTTAGAAATGAATATCTAAGCATTAAATGTTGGATGCATGGCACGATGGAAATAGTTCTGGACCACAGCTTAAGAGGCCTGGAGGACTGAGTTCCATCTCTGCTGTTACTTATTTAGTCATTCAACAAACATGTATTAAGCCCCACTGTGTGCTGGACATCAAGTAATTCACAGTTTAATAGAGGAAACAAACAAGTGAACATATAATGATAATATAGAAAACATACAAATACATATATAAGGAGGAGGAGACAACAGAAAGGGAGAGAGGGAAAAAGAGAAAATGCAAAAAGCAAGAGGAAAGAATGATTGACTCTCCAACTAGAGAGGTTGCTCCTGAGTCGGAAAGTCATTTGACCACTATCTCTAGTTTGCTTACCTGCTAGATCAGTGGTTCCTAAATTTTCATAATTTTTGGTAGCATCTTCATATTTTTTGCCATACTTAAGTGTCAATTTTATATAGTCGATTCCTTTAAATGGGCTTTAAATCAGCTGACTTCTTTTTTAAATGGAGTGTTATCCTAAAGAGTAGCACCTGTGAAATCACAGACTTGAAGAGCTACTTTTTTCTCTTTGCTACAAAATTATACTGAATTTGGTGAAATTCTCCTCCTGAACTGGGAGCGCTGTGAACTAACTCTGAGTATTTTGCTTACCACAACAAACCGAATGGATGCTCATGTCAAACAAATACATTCCTATTAAAATCTGTTTTAGAAGAATATTTTACTACCTAAGGTATCCTAGGTACCACCAGTGGTATATAAGCAGTTTGGAAAATGCTGGACATCATGTTTCTTTTGAAGTCCCTTTTGTCACATTTATTTTAGCTTCCATAGAAGTTTTTTGTTGCTAAAGTTATCTTCTTAATACCTGTCAGGTAATTCAAACTCACAGAGGCCTGAAGGAACAAATAACTGTTTTGATTCCCCATAAAACTTTGCTCATTTCAAAGAGAGAGGTTAAAACAAATGATCAGAAGTCCAGATGGGAGTTTCTCTTCTTGCCTGAAGGAGTTTGGAAAAGCCCAGATCTATAAAGGAGGAGATCAATTTCCGAGCATGCTTATTTAAATATTAGAGTGTGGAATAAAAGATTCCCTAATCCTAATCCCTCACAGAAGCTTTTCTCTTGATTAAAAACTGGTGCTTGTCACAAATATAAATATTGGATTAAGGAGAAGTAGGAGTCATTAAGGTAAAAAGCAGGAAAATCATTGTGAGCTCTGGAGCAGAATAATTATTCTATAATTTGTTTATGATGCATTTATGATTTACTATGTAACATTACAAAAAGAAATTATGGTGGCATGTGATTTAGAGATAAAGCTATGGAACATTAGAGAAATTAAAGAAAAGCATATGTCTTCTAATAAAAAATGCAGCAATAATCATTATATTTATAATAACATGATGTTTTCCCTCATTGACATAATGTTTAAATTTACTTTTGGCAAACAATGGCCCACTTCTTTGTGATTCTTTTAGCAGAGAGAATACAGGATAGGGGTGTGTTTTGCAAAAGCATACTTAATACTGAATTTTATATTCTTATAATTTATTGATGTTTGAATTTTAAAAATCACTATTTCTATTTTCTAAGGTAAAAGCAAGTTAAAAGAAGGTATGATATATGACCTTTTTATGTTTATCTAAAAAGGGTTTTGGTAAAAACTCATAAACTTACAAACTCATAAGTAACTATCAAGGCACCCACCTTTGTCTTATTAATATGTCTATTCATTCAGATGTACTTAAACTATAGTAAAGGACCTTCTACATCATTTTCAGCCAAAGAATATTATAAAAGCCTGTGTCATTTTCATACCTTCATTGATTGATTTAAATAAATATTTTGGGGCACTGCTATGGGGTGAATTTTTTCTCCCTGAAAGATATGTTGAAGTCCTGACTGCCAACACCTCAGAATGTGATCTTATTTATAAATAAGGTCATTAAATAATTCGCTAATTAATTAATTAGAGGTAATGTGTGTTAAGAAGAGGTCATACTGAAGTAGGATGGGCACTCAATTCAATATGACTAGTGTCTTTATAAGAAGAGAAGAAGGAACACAGAGACACAGGAGTACCAATGGGACAACAGAGGCAGAGATTTGAATAATGCAGCCATAAGCCGAGGAACACCAAAGATTCCTGACAAAACACCAGAGGCCAAGAAGAGGCAGGGATCCATCCTCCTGCTAGGATGGCCCTGCTGACATCTCGATTTGAGACATCTAACCTCTAGAACTTTGAGACAGTAAATTTCTGTTGTTTTAAGCCATCCAGTTGGTGGTAATTTGTTACGGCTGCCCTGGGAAACTAATACAGGTACCAAGGATGTGTTCAGGAACTGTTGTAGACATTTTGAAATACATCAGTGAACAATAAAGATTAAAATCTCTGTGCTGGCGGGGTTTGCATTTTCAAGAGGGAGGAAAAATTTAAACAGTGTGTTAGATGGCAGTCAAGAGTATCAGTAATGAAAAGTGGAGGAGGATGGGAGGGGAAGGGCGGAAGGGTGCAATAGTGAGAAGGGTGGGCAGATTCAGGTAATATTTGAGCCAAAACTTGAAGAAGGGAAAGGTGTTAGCCTTGAAAAAAATGCTAAGGGAAGAACACTCCAGAGAATGGGGACTCCAAGTGCCAAGCCTAAGGATGGGACAATCCAGGTCTGTTGGAGGAACACCCAGAGGTCACAATGCGGGAACCTGAGGGAAGAGCAGGAGGAGCTGAGGTTAGGGTGGTGAGTGGTAAACCACATCTTGCAGGGCCTTGCCTGGTCTTGTGCTAAATGCAAGGATCAGTCATTGGAGATTAAAGCAGAGGCATGGGGTGGTCTGATCTACTTTTTAAAAGAATCGTACTTGTTTCTGTGATCAGAATAGACAGTAAAGGGCGAGGATAGAATAGCCCGTGTTAAGCTATTTTAACAACTCAGGCAAGACACGATGATTGCTCAGACCAGGGTGGTGGCAGTGAAGGGGGTAAAGAAAGGTTGAGTTAAGGAAAGAGCCTACAGGACAGACAGAGCCTACACAATATCCTGGCATGTTGGATGTAGGTGTGAGGGGAAAAGAGGAGTAGAATATGATTCCTGGAGTTTTGTCATCTCGAAAAATAAATTGCTAACATCTAAGATATGGAAGCAGATTCAGGGGTAGGGGCAGGGACGTCTTTCGTGTTGGAGATGTATTTCAGCTGCTTCTTTTCTCAAGCCCATATTTTCAATTTTTGTCTATTGTTTAGTATCTAGGTTTGTTGCTCTTATATGATGTCTATTTTTAAAAGTATTGTTCCTGCTCTATTGTACTCTGATCATTAATCTTTTCTCTTTTACTTTTATTTCTTTTCTCTTTTCTACAACTTTAATTTCCAAAGATTTTTTTCTGCCTTTCTCTATCCTCCCTTCCGTTTTTAATTCCTTCCTTCTACCTATACTCCTCTTAATTTCCTAGTTTTTAACTAACTAGTTTTTAACCAGGGAAGTCTACATGGATGTGGCCATGCTCAGAAAGAGACCATCTAATCCTTTATTTCCTGGAAGCATGCTGGTTTGCTCTATCTCAGGGTGATGACATGTGCCACATGTGTAGTAAAACCAATGGCTTTGTTTTTTCTAAGATCACCATGGAATTGTCCCCAAGGAGTTTGCTTCTCAATGATTAAGATTCTTTCCAGAATATGCCCATATAGATCCTAAAATTGTTCCTGACCGGTTAGCTTTTGATGAGTTTTAATAATACATGTCTCTAAGAGATTTAAATTATATATACATACATACACACACACACACACACACACACATATATATATAACTTAATATTTAAATTTTTTCATTTGTTTTTGCCTTTATCTCTCCAGCTGGGATAGAGAAAATATTCTAATGAAGTTAGAAACACATCCGTTATCTGCCAGCTATGGAATGACTATTAAGCTGTTGAGGTTGTTTGACCAGAATATGTCTTTTGGGCGGAGTTTTGTACCCTGGCAGGTTGTATAGCATATGCCTAAACGCTTGCATCCCTCATCTCATGTCAAGGAGAGTGTTGCCTGCATGAACAGAAAGTCACACTATAATAATCTTTTCAGTTCGTGTTTATTCTATTCAGCTCGAGGCTGAATTAATTTTCTCTGACCGGCAGGGAAGATGAAAGTATTAATGGACCCTACCTGGATCCATTGAAGAATAGAAGTTTTGTTTCTCAGTAGAACATTCTTCTAGAGAGAAAAACATAAATGAATGCATTCCTTACCACATATATTTCTAGAGACCACTCTTGTAAAGAAAAATGTATGTGGAACATTCCTTACCACATACATTTATGAAAACATCTAGGTCATATTTAATGTAGTACATGGATGATATGAAGAGATTTCAAGAGATTATTTCAGGGTTAGAGTATATCACTGTCTCAGTTATCTACTGCCGCATAATGAATTACCTTGAAATTTAATGACTTAAAGCAACAATGTGCGTTTGTGGGTCAGAAATTCAGGAGCTTAGCTATGTTCTTCTGGCCTGGGGTCTCTCACGAGGTTGCATTCACCTAAAGGCTTGACAAGATCTGAAATATTCATTACCAAAGTAACTCATTCACATGGCCAGTGAATTGGTGCTGGTTGTTGGTGGGAGGCTTCATTTCCTCTCCATGTGGACTGCTTTATAGGGTTGCTTCAATGCCTTTATGCATGGTGACCCACAGAGAGTGAACCAAGATAAAAAGCAAGGCGGAAGCTACAATGTCTTTAATGACCTAGCATCTGTTAGCACACACAGTCATTTCTACAGTGTCCTATTGGTTGACACATATCAGCCCTATTCAATGTGGTAGTAACCTGTCCAAGGTTCTGGGTTTAGGGAGGCTCACTTACTGGAATCCGTTATCACAACAGTCTACCATAACCGATACACTGGAGTGAGGAAAAACATCATTAATTAGTTGCCCCCTCCTTTTACAACCTGGTGAAGTGGTCCCTGAGCCAGCTGGCACTCCAGATTAGACTGATGAAACCAGGGTCTTGAAACACTAGCATGGGCTTTTTGCTCTCTAAAGATCTTTGAACAATCTACTTATGTGTTTTGTGCCTGACATCTATTAAACTAAGAAAGCTACTACTTCTATTAGGAGAAAGACTTTCCTGATATCCCCAAAGCAAGATATCACTCCTCTACTTTTGCATGATACCTGGTGCTGCTTATGATTTGCACTTAACACATTGCATTATGTTTATTTTTCCCCTCCATGAAGATGCTGTGCTTGGAGCCATTGGCTTTGATAAAAAGCGACACTATTATTGAACATTTTGCTGAGGCCATAAGCTTTGATTTTGCCTTTCCATTTCTGCCCCCTCTATCTGATGAATAATTGATCTGTCAAACATAATATTAAGCTTTTTTATTAAATAACCATAGCATATTAGATGCCAATGTAAAGTATGCCAATATGGCCTGATTCTTTTCGTCAAATACATTCCATCTCTTTAATTAAATTGAGTGTCCACTCTAGATAACTCAAAAAGTCAGGCTCCACCCTTGAAATTCCATGATTCAATGACTTAGTGGTTCAGTTCCAGCGAGTGCAATGTTATCACGCCAGTTTTATGAACAAAAACTTTGTTTTCTTTTTCACTTTGGGGATATAATATAGAATGCAACCCAGTTCCATTCCTTCAGCATACATAATATTTCAACAAAGCTCAATCCTGACAACCAATTTCAATGTAAAAAACTAAAACAAAACAGAAAAATCTGCTAGTTAAAGAAAAATCAATCTTTTTTCTCTCATGAAATAAACAGAATGAAAATGGAATATTCATTTCTAACTCTGAATTGACAGGCCTGTATCCTACATTTTGAAGCATTGTTATTAAAAAGATAATAATGTCTTCACTTTAATGGATGATTGGCTGTTCTAAAGTCTATCTAATAACTAAGAAAAGATTGGTTAAACCATTGAGAAAAAGACAAAACTTCAGTTTCTCTAAATTTATTTAGCTAAGAAAGCAGTGATCTTGGTCTTTATCTTAACACATTATGCTTGGAGGCATTAGATTCTTCCATTATCGATCTTTTCCCCTTCCTCTCTAACTGTACCTCCTAGGCGTGAATTCACCCCACAGAACTGATATTGAAGAATGTTATTCCCCACCCCCACTAAATATATGATACATCTATATAGCTGTTTGTGAGGTGATAGAATGAAGAATTAAAACACCTCCTGATACAGTAAAAAACAAAAAACCTTAAACTAGGCAAAGAAATAGAGAGTTGATTTGGTGACTATGTATTTGTCTTCATCAACAATATTAATAGACCAAAAAGGGACAATGTTAATTTCTTCAATGCTCATTTAGATAAATGACTTTATATTCCTATTGATGTTTTTATGTATTATAATGTACATAAATGATTTCATAAGGTTAAAATCCCTACTGTGAATTTTGACTTTTTTCCTCTGTGTTAATAGAGTGAGCTGTGTCACCCCCCACCATACACACACATATGCAAAGAAAATCATATGATCTAGTACATTAAAATGTGACTATATTTGGAGATAGGATTTTTACAGAATTATGTAAAAATGAGGCCACTACAGTGGAAGACTCTAAGCCATATTACTAGTGTCTTCACAGGAAGATGAAATTTGGATACAGACATGTACAGAGGGAAGACAATGTGAAGATACAGTGAGAAGACAACCATCTCCAAGCCAAGGAGAAAGGTCTAGAACATGTCCTTCCTCATGGCCGTCAGAAGTAACCCATCCTACTGACATCTTGAACTTGGACTTCTAGCCTCTAGAACTGTGAGGAAACACATTTCTGTTTCTTTAGCCACTCAGTCAGTGGTACTTTGTTACAGCAGCCAAAGCAAACTGATACACTATGCTTTTGTACTTTTGCATCTCAGCACTCTCTCAAATAAAACCTCTAGAGGGCTTAATACATTCTTCAAAATTATTTTCCTTCTTTATTCAAATATCCTTTACTAATTTTCTTCTCATGCACATTTAACATTCTTGTATCTGCAGTATTAATACAAGGAACCTCACTCTCCAAAAATTTATAAATTACCCTAAGGACATGACCTGTTATAACTTGCTGGTGAAAAGTAATTTATAGTCAAAATGATTTTATAATTGAAAGGAGATCCATGATATATCAGCAGAAGTATTTACTAGAATACATTTTATCTGCAAGAGTAACAGTTTCTGACTGGTTCCTGAGCATCACACACTATGTGTGAAAATATTCTTGGCATGGCATTAAGTGTAGTAAAAATGGATAATATTTCAATTCAGATAGTATTAGTTTCAAAATCTACCTCCAGAAGCAGCAAGACATTTACCTAACTCTTCTGGATTTCAATTTCTTCATATATACAATGGACATAATGAAATCTACTTTACAAAGATGTGTGAGTATTAAATGTGATAATCACAAGAATACTTATATCAGCACAGTATTGGTACATGGCAGGATGCTCACAATGTGTCATTCCTTGTTCCTGCAGCAGTGTGTAGTGCAATATAACTCAGATTATTTTTTCATTCTTGTGCCTAGTTAGTATCCATAGTTGGATACTATGAGAACATGAGTAGACAATGTTTTTCTCCTTTCTCTATTTTACCATAAGGATATCTTGTTAAGAAATATCATCTTCATTTTGAGTACTTGTTGCTCTAGTTTTTAAAGATGACTTTGAAATGTAGTCTCAGCAAATTTTCCTATCTTCAGGGTAGTCTGAATTCATGAGTATGCCCTGTAGTGAGATCTTTGATTGAAAATAGACATATAGGCAATCGTTGTGTTGTACAGAATCAAATAAACTGAAACTCACACAAAGTGAGGAACTGATCAATATGGATGAGTTCCATTTAATATAGTGTTGATGCTGTGCAAATCAAAGATTACCTATAACTTTATAGGCAAGATTGAAGAGATACATTTAGATTGATTTCACTATATTAAAGCCAACCAACAAACAATGTTGGTGTGCCTAATTTAAACACACACACACATTCTTTTATCCAAAAGTTATTTTTCTCCACATTCATAGGCATGCTCTTGCTTTTCTATTTACTAAAATGATTTATCCTACCAATTCCCATTTCTCCTATTAAACTCCTTGCATACTTCAAAGCTTAAATTAAACATAATCTCGTGGAAGTCTTTTCTTGAATTCTCCCAAGAAAACCAGTTAGTTCCTCGTCAGTTTTCCGGGTACTTTCTGTTTCTTTTAATATGGGTGGAACAGGTGGCCTTTGGCCAGTCAGTGATGAGGCTACACTTTGGCTCCAGAAAGCACCACCCACCCGCAGTCTGTGTGCTCTGTGATGCCCTGTCTTCAACTGCTGCATTTTGGAGCACATCTTAGCTGTCACAGACTGTTCAGGGATGCTAAAAGAGATGTCCAGACATATGCCTTGTTTACTTTCAGAGACAGGAGTTCTGTGGAAAAAAAATTACAATCATAACGTTTCAACATATGCAGACCTAATGAACTGGATATGTGGGGTCCGGGAGGGTGATGCTTGACTGAATAATGTCCTATAGTGATGCTTACACCGTAATCTCTAGACCCTATGGGTATTGTGTGCTACATTGCATGTCAAAAAAGAATGTTCCAGGTGTTATTAGGCCTATGGCTTTGATATGGGGAGATTATACTGGACCATCCTAGTGGTCCCAATGTGATTACATAAATCCTTAAAAGTAGAAGGGAAGGGCAGAAGAGTCAGTGAGAGAAGTGTGGCGTGAAAAGAACTCAGCTGTCATCACTACCTTTGAAGGTGGAGGAGGAGCCACAAGCCAAGGACTGCAGGTGATTTCTGGAATTTGAGAATGACATTTAGCTGACAGTCAGCAAGAAAATGGGGACCTAAGTTATACAACATGAGGAACTAAATGTAGCCAACAGCCTGAATGAGCAAAAAAAGGATTTTCCCCTAAAGCTTTTGGAAAGTAATACAGCCCTGCAAAAACCTTGATTTCAGTGTTGTGAGATTCTACATACTCAGCAGTGCCCACTGGACTTCTGACCTATGGAAAATGTGAGATAGCAAAGTTCTGTTTCTTTAAGCTTCTAAGGTTGTGGTAATTTGTAATGGCAGCAATAGAAAGCTAAGAAAGAGCATAGAGGGGAAAGTCTATAATAAACCATGGGGGAAAAATAATGGGGCCATAAGAGAAAAGTACCGTCAGTGTAAAAGTCTGTCAGAGTGGGGCCAGCCTTAGCATCCAAGCTTGATTAGAACCAGGAGGTGGTTCCTGGTACCTTACATATACCTGTTACCTGATGCATCTCTGCCCCCACTTCTCAGGACCTTCCTTATCCTGTGAAGAAGACGGATGTGGGGAAGTGGAAATTGTTATGTTACTAGGGAGCCCACAAGTTCCACTGTGTGAACACTCTCTGAAACTCCAGGGTAAGCTCAGGTTTTCTGTGGCCTGTAGGGAGGGCAGGGGATGCGTGGTTGAGAGATCAGCAGTTCCATGGGCAGTAGCTTTTGTGTCTTCTGTGGCTGCCCAGTGTCCATCTTCAAAGGAGCAGAAGGACTAAGAAAACTAGCAGAGCTGTAGACAGACACTCTGTCTCTGTACGAGAAGCCCTCCAGGAGCAGGGATTCCCATAGTGAATGCATGGCTTGGGAGATCCTGGGATCAAATCAGGTCCTTGTTAATAGTGTTTACTGATTTGATCCCAGAATCTCCTCAACCATTCACTTACTCTAGGAATTTAGAGTGTCAGCATGTTAGGAAGCACCGTAAATGCCTGTTCTTGATACCTGTGATCAAATTCCTCTAAGTCCAAATCCTTTAGGCATTCACCATATATTTAATGATTTTGCCTTCTGTCCTGCAAAGGTAGATGGACATCAGAATTGTTAAATTACATTGAGTACTTGTTCTGCTCTAAACACATGGCATACGTTACCCCACTTAATCCTTACAAGAAGTCTCTGAGATTGGCACTGTTTACTGTGCTTTCCAAATGAGAAAACTGAGGCATGGAGAGACTATCATTATCCTATAGCTGTACAGCTAGTATGTCGTGGCTCTGGGATCAAATCTACATAGTATAGCCCCAGAGATCATGTTTCTCACGGCTGCTGTGGTGGACAGAATAAAGGCACCCCAAGATGTCTACATCTTAATCCCTGGATCCTATCAATGTCTTATATAACATGGCAAAAAGGAATTAGAGTTGCTAATTAGCTGAGCTTAAGTTAGAGAGATTTTCCTGGATTATCTGCATGGGTGCAATGTGATCACAAGTGTCCTAAAAAGTAGAAAAGAGAGGAAGAGGAGAAGGCTGGACTAATGTGATATGAGAAGGACTCAATTCACCACTGCTGGCTTTGAAGATGGAAGGGAGCCACAAGCCAAAGAACGCAGGCAGCACTCAAAGCCGGCAAAGGCAAGGAAACAAAACCTCCCCTTGATCCTCTGGGAAGCAATGCAGCCCTGCTGACACCTTGATTTTGGTCCAGTGAGGTCCCATCAGACTTCTGACTTACAGAACTATAAGGTAATACATTTGTATTTTTGGAAGCCACTAATTTCGTGGAAATGTAGTACAGCAGCAATAGAAAACTAATGCATCTTCTAACTACTGTTCTCAGGCCATAATCAGTGTCTCTCAGAAAGATACCTCCCTTAACCTCCACCCATCCTCAAGGCTACTTTAAAAACATGGTGTTTGCCATACATATCAAGTCTCAAGGTTAATGTCCTATAGGCCACCACTACCACCTGCAATCCCTGATTAAATTATTGCTATTTAGAAATTATGAGGCTGCCACAGCCAGGAGCAACCTTTCTATGAGTTTCCACATGTGGATGATTGTCACCTCCCTCCGCTCTCCAAATAACACAGTACTCTCTGGCTATTCACGCATGGGTTAACGCCCCTCAATAAGATTGTCCAAGAGAGTGGTTTTAATGCTTAAGCCATTTTTCTTTCTTTCTACATATTTCCCTGTCCAAACAGAAGACAGTGGAAGGAAGCAAAGCCATTGGCCACCATTTCTAGGGTAACAGAGGGTGGCTTCCTCTTCCTCTGACTGGCAGAAGACTCCCTGGACTTGCATCTAGGTATAGCCACTAGCCTCCCCCAACAATTCCTTTTTTTTTGGTGGTGGTCAGGGAATGGATAGCTATCTGCATTTTCATGTGAAAACTAATTTAGGTTTTAGTCAATAAAACAACCATTTGAAAAGGGATTATTAAAAATAGAATGTTTTGAGACTGGGCATAACGATAAGACCCTGGAAGCTTTCGGCCCCAGTCCATGAGAGAGCAGGAAGCAGGACTGAATCATCCAAGCATCCTCAATAAGGACTCATTTTTAAAATGTACTTGCCTTGCCTCATTTACTTTGAGGAGGAGACTATAGCGTCCAAGGAAAGCTTGCTTACCTCTGAGCCATATTGTTGGCCATTCCAATATGCCACTCTAAACATATCCAGACCAAGAGAGAAAAGGAGGATCTCAGGGGAGTACATTATTTCTGACAAATGTGTCCACAGTGAACCAGAGACCAGCTGGGCATTGGCCCTTGGAGGGGCCGGCGTTCATGTTTACGGCATGCCTGGTCTCTTAGCTTCTGAGCTTTAGGCAGACAGTTTTTCTCATTTCAATTTGGACTACACTTGTTTTTCAGTTACCAGTCCACCAAAAAGCCCACCAAAGAAAGTTCATTATTTTACCTCCAGAAACACTCCTTAAAAATTCAGAAAATGCTAAAGAAACGACAGTTAGACTAAGCTGACTGTCCATTTACACTGCAAATGTTCTATTACAATTGGAGACCTAGAGCAAAGTAATTTGACCGCTTTGAGGCTTTTGACATAATTGATCAAAGTAAAAGCTGTTTCCACTCAGCTCTTTACTTTTCTGAGTTTGTCTTTCAATCTCTTTGTCCCAGAGTGACTTTCAAAGGAATTGCTTGAATTCGTCTAAATTTAGTGTACCAAAAAGGGACATCAAAACTCATCTAATTTTTTGAGACAAATAATATTCAATTTATATTTTTTAGAGGTAGTCCACGTAAACGGCGTATCTTAAATATAGCCAGTCTATGAAAATCTGTATGAAAATAAAAGATTAATGAGGGCATTTTTCACTCTTAAACAAAAGTTTCCAATAGCAAATAGCCCTATAATTTCATCTTATTTGCTAAGGTTCCATTCATACCTGACATTTGAAGAGCAAAATCTGTTGTGTTAAACAAGATAGAGGTGTTATTATATTATATTGCTAGATTGCAATATTTAATAACCTTTTACATTGAAATCACACAACCTTCAGTAAAAATTCTGGTTCCCAAAATTATTAGATGTGCAAACATGGTCAGGTTACTTAAGTTCCTTTACTCCTTTTTCTCCAGTTTCTCTATCCATAAATGGAGACAGTAAGTATCTATCTTAACATTTCATCTACAGGAAAGAGTAGATATTCATCTGGCACCAAGTTTCTAAGCAACTTATCTGGCTTGAAGCAAAAAAGGACTCCACATCTGTATCACAACAATAGATACTATTTCATTAACTCCAATTTTGTGCAGTAATAGAAGATATAGAATCATAAAACTAATATATTTACTTCATTTTGAAGTAACTCTCTGATACAACCAAACTTTTCTATGTACTAATTATTTTAAACATAAAAAGTAAATTTTTATAATGAATAAACAAAAAAATCTTAAATTTCTCATTACTGCCCATGTATACTATAATTTCAACTTAAAATCACAAATCTACATCAGTTGCTGAATTTCATATTTTAAACTGTAATAAAAGATTATTACTCCAATAGCCTAAATTTGTTTAAGCATCTCAGAGACATAAGTTGCCTAAATGTGTAAAATCTTAGACCTGAGAAATCAATTCATTTTAAATATTATAATTTTGATTTTATTAAATCTTTTTAGTTGTGATGTTTTATCTGAGATTAAAAGATAACATTTCTAGTCAGGGAGACCATTACCATTTCTGCTAACTGGGGCTGTTTGCAATCATTGCTACTTAATGTTAATTCTCTTAGAGTTGGAAGATACGTGGCCACTCCAGCAATTGTCTTCCCAAATAACAGCAGTTGGACCTGGTGATTTTAGCTAAGCTGGCAAGGTACCTAGATCTGCAGATTGTCATCAGTTTCACAATTTTGAAAAGGAGTTGGCCTCTTAGTTCACATAATGTAATTCCTTGTCCGATCTCACTTCTCGACCAAGTAAACTATTTTAGTGGATTTTTCATTTTCTTCTTTTTTTGCATTTGTGATATTATATTGTTTGTCTGTTCCCTTCCTTCCTCTTTTCTTTTCCACACAGCCTTATGGATATTCAAAATCTGAATTAATTTCAGTTATCTCTTATCACTTTATCTCACTTGCAGATTCAACTTCTCTCCAAGGTCATTTTACTGACGCAGCAGAGTGATTCAAAACATGGAATTTAGAAAACTAGAGAAACTGCTAGTTTAGTAAATAAATGCCCAAATAAGCTTATTCATCCATATAATGAAGAAATGATAAAGGATGTTTTAAAGTTCTTGGCAATACTAACAGAGGAGAGAAATGATTATGAATCTCTTGGGAATTGTTAAAATTGTTTTTTCCCCAAAGTGAACATATTGAATATGATTGCCAAAAAAGAATAATTGAAACCAAATACATATATAGATACAAGCATACACTTAACATTTACAGGAATGTACATAAACATAGACATTATATTTCATCTGCCAATGGGTTCTATAAAATTTTAAATTTTATTTAAATTCAAATTTAATGATAAATTCAGTACAGATCATTTGACTTATTTATTCCATAGGAGATATTTAAAGTACCTTCTCTGGACTAAACATTATACTTTAATTGCTTCTTATTCCTTTTTCTTGATCCTAAATCTATAATTTAGGTAAGTACAGTTATAGGCATATGTAAATCAACATGATGTGTATCTATTGCTACAATTGTAACATCAGTAGCAAATGACCAAATATATTTAAAATATATTCTGAATAATATAAGGGTCTATTATAATATTTTTATTATAATATTTATATTTTATTTATATCTATATTTATATTATAATATTTATAATTAACTCCTTTGAGTGATTATACTTGGGGATACCCATATTTTACATTTATGTGTATCTTTCTATACATATGAAAAATCAAAACACACAAATACAGAGAAAGATTTTAGTTCAGCTTATTTGTTAGTCCTTCAAACTGTATCACTCCAGTCATCACACTTCGCACAATATCTTCTCTATACTGGTATAAGCAGCAGCAAATTTATTTATTCATTCATTTAAGGTACACTTATTATCTACGATGCCGTGGGGACTGGGCCATATGCAGAGAATACTGAGATGAGTAAGACTCAGCCTCTACTCCAAGAAAGTCTAACTAGAGAGAAAGACATGCAAACAAATAATTATGATGCAGTTTGGTGCTGTCATAGAGGCAAGGAGCAAATCTGGGAGTGATCAGTGCTGCTCGGGGTAAAAAGAGGACTTCCCAGCAGAAAAGCTGTTTAAACCAAGTGTTGAAGAGTATCCAAAAGCCTCACAAGTAGTCAGTGGCCAAAGGTAAAGAACCATATTTTAAGCTAGAAGAATAATACATGTAAAGCTATTGTGACATTCACCAATGTTTATTGAGGTAGTGTTCTGTGTAAGGAAATAGCGACCCTGCAACTGAGGGGGAAGGGATATAAATATAATAATACATGAATTCAGGTGACCTTGCATAGTGACAAATAGCATGAAGAAAATTCAACATAGTAAGGTAACAGAGAGAGATACCGGAAATACAGTTGGTATTTGATGATGTGGTCAAGGAGAGTTTCTCTGATGAGGCGACAGTTGAGACCTGGATAAGAAGTGGGGACCAGCCATGCCTAGGCATGGGGGGAAGCTACAGGAATGCCCCAAGTACAAAGTCCCTGAAGCAGAAATGAGAAAGATGAAGATCAGAAAGGTCAGTTTGGCTGGGGTGATTTGAATGAGTGGGAGAAGGGAAGGAGAGAAGGGAGAGGGTAGACAGGAGTCAGATCATACAGGGCCTTGTAGACCAAGGGATGGAATATGGACATTAATCAAGCGGGGCGTGAAGTCATTGGAGAGTCAAGCAGAGGATGGCCACGATCTGACTGTGTTTTCAAAATTCACTATGGGAGTTAGGTGGAGAATATGTTTAGGGTGTGAGAAGGAAGAAAGAAAAGTCTCTTACAGAGATGCAGGAGAAGCATGATGATAATTTGAGTTGGAATAGTAGAGACCAGAAGCAGAGCAGTCATTAGGGATACTCTAGGTACTTACTATGGCTGGATTTTTTTCAAATTTTGAATATATACATGGAACAAAATAAGATCAGTTGGGATAAATTGACAGGGTATGGGCTACAAATGCATTTTTTAATGGTATGGATGTTGAAATATACTCCTTTGGCAATGTGAAAACATTAAAGGTTTTAAGGAGAAGATGAAAGCACAGCATAAACAGATTTGGGTTTTATGATAGTTCAGGCTACAGTACTGTGAAGGAGACCAGATAGATTCCTACAACACTGGTGCCTATGGGAAATGTAAATGTTGAGGATTAAATGAAGGAATGTGTGGTAAGCCTAAGGTGGAGGGGATGATTTTAAAATAATATAATTAATACAGATCAGTGATTGATTGGATGCCAGGACATAAGGAAAAATAATAAATCTAGGATGACACCCAGTTTTTTGTTCGGTTTTGTTTGTTTAACATTAGTAATTTATTGAGTGGTGGCACACTTCAGTAAGATAAAAAACTCAAAAAGGGGATCTGGTTTTTGGTGATGATATGGAAATTTGAATCTCTGCTGAACTTCCAAGAGATGTCCATTAGCCAGTAAGTGAGCAAGGAAAGTTAAGGCAAGGCTGGAAATTTAGGATGTTTCATAGATATAGGAAGGAGCTCACATGCTAGTAGTCATGGCAGAAATTAAATGGAGCATGGGGTAGTTTGGAGGACATTAATCCAAGTACCAAAGTCATAAGAACAGCTCACAAATATGGAGACCCCAAAAGTGTTTCGAAGATAAGCAGAACTTGAGCGTTTGCCAATACTGGGTCAATAATCTAGACACGGCTGAAAAATAAGATGAGTCTTAAAAGTCAATAATTGAGAGAATTTGGGCAGCGTTGGTCCAAACTTAGATTGTTCTGGAACAAGCTTCTAGGTACAAACCACAAAGGCTGTCATAAGTTCATATCAAGTCATCACCTTGGCTCAGCCTGAAAGCTTTTGTATTGTTTACCTGCTTTAGGGAGGAAGGAACATCTCAGCATGACCTGGCCTGGCCCTCCCAGGGGGCTGCCTGGGAGAACCTGGTTAGCAGAGGGAGTAAAGGAGTGAAGAGGTATTTTTAAGAGAGTTCCATCCAGATCTTTGTTTCTTAAAAACGTGATCTGAGAATCACTTGCAACAGAATCACTGGGAATTTTTGTTAAAAATTATGTATATTCCTGAATGCTACCCAGATCTACTGAATCAAAATCTCTGAGAATAGGGTTATATCTCCTTTGTAATCAAGTTATATATTTAGTACTCCCTAGGAGCTCCTTTGGGCTTGCCTCCCTCCCCCCGATATTTATAGGTTAGCTCGAAATCCTGACTTCTTAAAATCAAGTCTCCTGGCACCTGGAACAATTCACCTATGGTAGGTAAACGAGGTAAGTTAACACAGCAGTCAGCTTGGCCAGAGCAAGTCTGCTCAGAACAGTTACTGAACTCACACCTAAAAGTCAGAATTGCACTAGTAAAAGCCAAACCCTAGGTACTGTTTTGTGTTAGCAACTAAGGCTGGCTCTGCCTACTCGTAACGCTGTCTCCCGCTGTCTCCCGTGTTGTTTACTGTGGTTGTGTTTTGCTCCTGAGGTTTCCTCCAATTTTGTTTGCATATAACAAAAATGAATATATTCATAGTACTCAATATAATCTGTGGCACCTGTTAAGTACTTAATACATGGTAGCTATTATCATTTTTTTCTTTCTTCTTATTGTTACTACTTGCATTTTTCTTCAGGGTAAGTTGTGAAATTGAAAAGTAATTCCTCTAAGAAAATTCTGAAATTATAATACTATAGAAATAGTAAATCATAATTGTTATAATAGAAACTTTATTTAAAAAAATATCGTGGTTATTGATTCCTTTTCTGAGACAGTAAAGTATAGACAATCAAAAGGTTATGCAGAACTGAAAAATAATTTTCAAAATTGTGTGTTAATTTCAAAATGTATTTTTTTAACATATGAACAGTGGATGAGTATTCAAAGCAGGACTTAGGAGGTACTAGAACATTTTCTGAAGGGTCCCTATCCCCTCAAAGGAGTTAAGTGAAAAGAGGGGGCAATTATGTTGCAAGAATGCTAAAATCAAGATTTGATGAATTTTGACAGTGAAAAAACGACCCAGGCATAGGGTTATGGAGATAATGCAGTTAATCAAAAATATCAACTTCATAAATTCTGATATATTCTGAGATAGCTGTCCCCTAAAGACAAGTCTAATAACCATAACCTAATGTACCTTCCAGGAGTCATAATGTGGTTCTGTCTAATAGGAAATCAGTTAGCAGGATATTTGCACTTGGAATTGGAAACTGGGAAGAAATGGAGACAAATTGAAAATCCATAAATCGGATGAGTTAGGAGGCCCCATAGGTGCATGAATGATAAAGAACCAGGGTGCAGGTGTGTAAATTTTGCAAATATTTAATTTTCTTAGTTAAACATTTTCAATTAAAAGATCTTAGATCTGTCTTTTTTTAGCGAGGGTGGGGAACATTGTCTAAATAAAGCAGATAAAAGAAAAAAAAAGGTCACCATTGGGAAAAAAAAAAAAAGAAAGCAGTGCCTTTAAAATTAGAGAGGCTCTGCAACATATTAGTGAGGTGACTTTCTCACCGTGATGCACCCGTCATCAATCATAGGGGTTGATAAACCTCAGGCCAAATCTCATCTGGTGCTTACCTGGTTTTGTAAATAATGTTTTATTGGCACACAGCCACTCTCCTTCCATACATCTCCTATGGCTGATTTTGCGCTACAGCTGCAGAGTTGAGTATTGCAACAGACAATATGATCTGAAAAGTTTCAAATATTTATTATCTGACGCTTTACAGAAAAAGTTTTCTGACCCTTATCTTGTATACAACCTGGCATAGATTGAGAGTTCAGTAATTCTTCGGTATACTTAAAATGTATGTTCTATATATATATTTAATTAACATCCCTAAGATTCAGTTATCCTCAATGCTAAAATGGACATAATGAAACCAATCTCACAAAATCTTTTCATGCACTAAGTGCTTAGAATATGATTTGTGCATAAAACATAGTATTTCATTCTTCTTCCTCTTTTCCCTTCATTTAATGGTAACAGATGCTCATTTAATCCAGAATAGTCAATGACACACTCACTAGTGATTATATAGCTTTCTGCATTTTCAGACATGCGAAAATAATTTACTCTCCCAATTCTGGAATCGACAGTTTATTATTATTCATTAGGTGCCTTTTTTTTTCTTTTTTCTTATCTTTTTCTTTCCTTTTTAGCTAAATATATATTTTTCTATAAATTAAATAAGTCCTCTCTTTTTTAATATATTCACCACAGGGAATCTAACTCATCTCATTCTCTGGTAAGACACAATATCATAAAAGCCTGTGATGTCTGAATACCTTGCTATTAAGGAAGTAAAAGTAGCACAGGAGTATTTCTTAAGAAAATTCCCTCAATCCTTCAATTTGGGGACACCCTCAATCTAACAGGAAAAAGCAAATTCTCATTGGATGAATACAGCAGACCCGGACCCAAGTGAGGCGTGGTTAATGAGGGGACCAATCAAAAGAATACTCCTTTTCAACACTTGGAGGAGGCCCATGGACTGATGGAAAGTGCCCTGCGGAGGCAGGAATCGTGGATGTGGCCCTCCCTCAGTTTTCTGAGGGCCTGGCTTTCATACTGTGCTCTTCTTGAAGCTGGAACTTCTGTCTAGAAAGTTGCACAAGGCATTCATGGGCAGTATTTTATCAAAGGTGTTGTGTGTGGATGGCTTTACGCTCACCGCCACCGCTTCCCATCACGCGTCACTTGACGAAACACCTTCAGACACCTCTTCTCCTCAGACTTCTCAGATGCCCTCGGACTCCACAGGCTCTCTGAGGCCAACAACCCTTCCCCACTCCCCGTCTGCTCCGCTGCTGCTCCCTAACCTGTGCGGAACTCAGTCCTTGTCCATTTCTTCTTTACAGTACCTCGGTCCTTTCCCTGCTTCTAGCTCCACATCTGGTACCTCCAATTGCTCTTAGTATGATCTCAGATTGGGTTTTATTGAGGGAGAAAATGTGATTCATGCTAAGCAAACAAAAGATCTTCCCCTGATCAGATCCCATCTTTGTATTCAGGGTTATAAATAGCATCAATGACAAAAGCTTCTTTCTTCTTCCTTGGCTCAAAGCCAGGTGGAGACAAGCTTTGTTTTTTGTTCTTTTTTTTTTTTTTTTTTAATTTTTATTCCCAGAGAGGTGGATGGGGCTAGAGGGTGAGTTTCAAAATAGCACACACACAATCTGATGTGACTATGACTTTAGCAATGCTCCACGTTAAAGGAGACAATCTATATTCCAGGACATACAGGGCAACTCCTAAAAGCAACAGCAGGAGAAACAAAATGTAATTTTAACAGTTGTTACCATTTACAGAGTCAATACACTTCCTGTAACACATAAATATATGTATTCATATATTACTAGAAGCATGAATAAAAATTACTTTTGAAGCACAATTTTGGTTTACTTAAATATTTGCCCATTAGAATTCATCCAAACACTTTGAAAATTTTGGTGTAAATGACAAAATTTAAATACTAATTGAATTAGTATAATTATAAGCCAATTTGCATTATGACAAAACTAGTCTGTATCTGTTTGAAATTTTATGAGGTAGAGACCATTGGGTTAAACAAGGAGCAGAGAGGGAAAGCTGGACAATTAGGAGAGCTGGGCCATGATATAATGTGCTGGTAGAGCCAAAAGACAAACTCTAGCTGTCTTCTAATAGAAGTTTTATATTCGAGGATTTATGGACGTAGCAATCTGGAGTGTCTCCTCCATACTTTGGCACAATCTCGGCTTTGGAAAGTAGGGGATTTCAAGTGGCCCCTGATGCTGCTCTGCTCCATTTCCCACGGACTTCTGAGGGTTCTCAGTTATCCACCACCTGGGAGAGGATTAAGACCCATCACTGGCCTCAGGGGGCCAGTACACAGTAGGTTTTTTCTTTTTTTTTTTT